>JAYJLV010000001.1:15175545-15195537 GCA_036873485.1 Torymus texanus | reverse complement strand
AGAACGGTAGCCATTTAACTTAGGAAAGTTTTAAATCTCATTTAAATACAGAAAATAAAACTAGACAAGATGACCTTACATTTGCTTTTTTAAAGATTACAAAATGTTTATTTCTTCCAAAGTTATAAAAATTTCAAATTAATCATCGATAGTGCTGTCATCTTGTCTAGTTTTACTTTCTATATTTAATTTAAAACTTTACTGGTTAGTAGATTATTTATTTAGGCATATAAATAAGAAACATTATATAAAAGTTTTTTTTTTAAATCCTATATTAATTTCTCCTTTTCAGTTAAGTTTTAACTGAAAAAATATATACATTAAATTAGGACATTGAAAGAAAAACAAGCGTAATAGTGAACGATTCAATTGAAATACTTAAACCAGACTGGCCGACGAGAAATGGAATGTTTCTCAAATTAAAATTGTATACCTCTCAAATTTCATTTTATTTTGTTTTATTGAGTTTGTTTATGTAATGATCGAAAACACTTTATTTAATTAACGTCACATTTCAGGATATGCCCTACCCCACGCGATCCTTCGTCTGGATCTTGCTGGTCGTGACTTGACCGACTACCTCATGAAGATCCTCACCGAACGAGGATACTCTTTCACCACGACGGCCGAACGTGAAATCGTCCGCGATATCAAGGAGAAGCTCTGCTACGTCGCTTTGGACTTCCAGCAAGAGATGGCCACCGCTGCCGGCTCAAGTGCTCTCGAGAAGAGCTACGAGCTCCCCGACGGACAGGTCAGTTATATGTTAATCTATGAATTTTATTATTTGCTCAGGTATTCTTTGGCTATATTTAAATGACGATTTTATGAAATTATAATGAATGAGATGAAAGACTTTTAAGTTTTATTAAGTTATATTTCATTTGGGTTTTATTATTAAAATAAATAGAAAATGTTTATCATTGGAAATGATGTTTTATTCAATTTATTATGCGAAACAATATTAAAAGTTTAAATTACCTATATGATCAGGAAAATCAGTGACCTATAATATTAACTTTTGAATATTATAAGTATCAAATTTTTTATTGACGTTCAAGTGTCATATAGTCATTATTTTTTTTGACGCCTGGTAACTCGATATCAACATAATTTTTATTTTATTCTGTAAAATTGATGATACGATAAAAGTTAATTGTGAGAATATTTTGAATACAAAAAAATTAAGAATGGCTAATTTTGTTGTATTTGTATTGTAAATTATAATAGAGACAACAGTATGCACATTTAAACATTTTTAGTGATTTAGAGAAATATTTTATTTTTTTTACATTTTGAACATTTAATGAGTATTGATTCAATACGTCGAAAAATCTAGAAAATGCGATAATATAAAGGTTAATTTAAAGACTCACCAATTGATATATGTAGACTCTATTTGCATAAAGCCATTTAAGGCCACTATATAATTAGTTTTGGCACATAAATTCGATTGCGACACCTGAATTATCTTATGCAAATATGAAGCAAGTGTTTGATTAGCTTCTACAGTATTTGAGGCTCTTATTAAATCAATTATTATTATTAGCAACCCATTTCAATTCACACCATCGTCATTCGTGATATAATTCTAAAGAAAAACTGCTGCTAATGCGTCAGTGTTTAGTTTTCTGAGACCAATGTATTTATTTTTGTTATTAATTTTAGATGGCAACATTTATAGTATTTTTCTCAAATGTTCATATATGATCGGATTTCTTTAATAACAAACTATTTTGAAAATATAAAAAGAAAAACATAATAATTGTTTACTCTTAGCGTCGATCGATAAAGCAGTCATTTTTTTAAAGTACTTTAAATTTTAACACAATATTGTCCAGCATAATATTTTCTTTCTTAACCAATGACAGTCAAAAGAGAATTGAATAAATAAAAAATGAGGAACCAAAAAAATTGCCGATATTATTACAAACAAATCCATATTCGTGTATTGAAACAATACCCGCTAAAATTGACTATTTCAATATTTATGCATCTCACAATTGTTTTCTCTGTTCGAACAGGTGATAACCATCGGTAATGAGCGCTTCCGTTGCCCGGAGGCGATGTTCCAGCCCTCCTTCCTGGGTATGGAGTCATCGGGCATCCACGAGACAACTTACAACTCGATCATGAAGTGCGACGTCGACATCCGTAAGGACCTCTACGCCAATTCCGTCCTGTCGGGCGGTACTACAATGTACCCTGGCATCGCCGACAGAATGCAGAAGGAGATTACGGCTTTAGCGCCCTCGACCATGAAGATAAAGATTATCGCGCCACCCGAGCGCAAGTATTCTGTCTGGATTGGAGGTTCCATCCTTGCCAGTCTTAGCACCTTCCAGCAGATGTGGATTTCGAAGCACGAGTACGACGAGTCCGGACCATCAATCGTCCACAGAAAATGCTTCTAATTTTAATCTTCGGTATCGCGTATGGATTTGCTCTATTCGATCATTGATCGGTTATTGGAGAATGGTTTGCGAAGGGAAGGAAATTGGTGGTCAAGAGTCCTTCATAATGAGAACCGAAAATTTTTACATTCCTTCGTGGCATTTCTTTCTAATCTTGGTCTATTCGTTTCTAGTTATTCTAATACTTATGTTTTTTTTTTGCAAGATAACGAACCGATATAAAATCATATTTTTAATAGGTAGCTATATTTAACAAAGCAATAGTTACATTTTATTTATTTTGAAAAATTTTTTAATTTAATTTTTTAATATTTATTTCCATATTCGTGTATATAAATACATTATATCTGTTTAATTTTATTAAATTTTTCCAATTTTATTGATTATAACTCTTGAGTGAGTAGATGCTAAAGAAATGATTACCTATTGCTTTATGACACAATTCAACTATGGAACTGGGATACAGATATGACATAGAAGTACTGTATCTAAGATATGATTTATTATTTATTTATGTTAAGATTCTTTACATGTATTAACTATTAAGCTTAATATTAATATTTTTGTAAAGTTAAAAATGTTAAAAGTTTATATAAACATAATAAACTGGCTTGTTTTAATGAAAATAAAAGGTATTTATAATTTATATTTTATATTTATTTTATAGTTTTGAATAGCAATATTAAAATAAGCAAATACTGCATTCGACTGAAAATTATGCAAACAATTATTATTGAGCAGTAAAAAAGTTATAATGATTATAAATTTAGAAAAAAAATGAAAATCAACTAAAATTTAAAAAATATCTTAATATTTTCTGAGAAAACATGAAATTACTACATTTTTTAGAAAATTTCTTACTATGACTACCTTAAATAACCTGAAATCATAAGTATATGTAAATAAAAAGAAGAATGTGATTAGTTTTCTTCGCATATACATCTTTTTATTTCTATAATATAATTAGCAGTATATACATAGTATAGTAATTAAGGCAGATCTGAAAGTAAAGTGAAAATGTCTTTGCCTAAAAACAAAAAACATCTTTTACGCTGAAGACGCTGCTAAAACTGACATTTTTTGCTAGGAAAAATTAATTACATAATCCCGACAAGGACACTTCGCCGAATCTACCAAGCAGTTTACCACGACATATAATCGAAAAAATCATAAACTCTCCATCCGTTATTCTCATGATTAAAAAAAATTATACAAGTATTGTACACAAGGCCTCTCTCATCGAAAAAGGTTTTCTTTTTTCCAATCGCTCCGTCGGACGGTCAATTACACAGTAATTACACCAGTTACTTGAGGTTTTGTATACACACACATAGATATATATAAGGGCTACAGTTCGCAAAGAAAAAAATTGTAATTATAACAGAAATAAGAATGTCATGCGTTTCATCGATGAGGTATGACATCGCTCTCATAAGGGTTTTTCTGCTGCAGACATTACACTCGACACTGATCTCCCTGTATAAATAAACGTATGTATAATCATCACTAAATGATTTATCACTCGTAGAAAATAATATGCTCACATACATTCGAACCTGACAGTAACATCACAGCATCCTGTCTAACAGAATTATTATATACTATCGTAATATATTTTTCACTCTTAACCAGAGCTTGGAAGGCCCACGCTTGTTTTTTTTATTTCTCTTTCGACTCTACCGGCGTAGGGTCGTGCCGAGTACAATAATACCAAGTTTAAGCACAAACATACAAAGGGTTTTATAGCTTTTTCTTTTATGCCACAGAAAAGAAGTAGCTCGAATTCACATATATCGAGTGACTTAATGAATGTTCATATATTGTGATATAATGAATTCATATAGTTACTAATATACGTAAATTATTATATAATTAGCAGTAAAAAATAATTACATTTAGTACTAAACTTTTACGGACGCGATTTGAAAAATAAAAAGACGCATAACGAAGTATAAAAAAGAATGAAATGAAAAATGATCGTATCGATGATGTCAAATGAACATGATCAATGTAGATTGAGCTATACTAACATTTTGCGTTTGCTAAAAAAAGATAAATAAAACACGTGCTGATTGAACATAGGCCTGCTTAATCGATATTTCGTTTATATTTTTCTTGAGACGATAAATGGCGATCTCTCTTTTATATAGAGAAAAATTTACAAAGATCTGTCAACAGACACTACACGGTATACTTTAGTTTTTCTACAGTTTATACAAACGGTTTTTTTTCTTCGAAAGCAATAATAGGACACAATTTGTTCGTTCATTGAAATTTATAGAATTCATTTCAATTTATCAAATCTTACAAAATCTAAACGCATACAAAGTATATTCACGGAATAAAATAACAAAACGTAGCACTGGTTACAGGTACGAAATAAAAAAATCAGCCTATTGCCTCATAGACGTGTCAGTACATACGTCACAATAAACTTCCAAAGAAAATCTAAATGAACAGCTGCTCGTTCTCTTTAAAACGTTCGAAAAATGTTACTAAAAAAGACGGAAGTTAAAAAGAAAGATATCTTTGGTGCCCTATGATACACAGCGGAAATAACGCACTCGGGATAAATAAAAATTCAAACGCGACCGATACCGCATAAACCATTCACATCAATTAAAATGTCTTTCTCTGAATAAAATCACCTTTGCACTTGACGCTTAAAAACTTTTATCTTCGGGACGATTTTCTTCTTCTGCTGTTAGATCTTTTGGGCCGTCGAGATTTGGATTTAGAGTTTATCAGCCACGGTAAAGTGAATTCACTACAAATGAAAAGTATTATTGATTATTTTTATTCGAATTACCAGAGATTTTCAATAAAAAAATATTTATCATTACCCTGAACCAAAGCCAGGAACAGAAATTCCAAATGCATTAACCGGTAATTGAGTATCAACTTGAATGTTTTGTATTTGTTCTATATCTGGCCATAGTGTTGTGATGCTTTCTTCTTCCACTGAAGATGGACACGGTCCACTGTGGTTTGTGTTATAGCAAGTGGCATGATGATTCTGTCTTTCCTGTCTCTGTTTCAATTTTTCAATGTGTCTTTGTTCTCTACAATAGACAAATCGTATTTAAATTAAAAAAAAAATGGTTTTACAAACGCATTTATTTTCATTTACAACAAAATATCATAAAAAACGGGGTAAATACCTTATCCTTTGAACGTCCCATCGCTTTCGTCGTCTTTCATCGTTTTCAAGTTTTAAATGCCTTTTATTAAAAATTTCATCATCTAAATTTTCCGTGCCTTCCATCGTATAGCAACTTGTATATACTTTTACCCTCCAGTTAGGAACTTCTAAATTAGAAGCATTATCTGTTGGTCTTCGGTCTTTTAGAGCTAATATATAATTCGGTTCTCCAATAGCTGTATAATAATGTTCTTCAGTTGTTAGAAAGGATTCTTTTTTAATCAAGGATTTTCCTTTTTTTTCAAATTTCTTCAAACTTTCGTTACTGGGACCTTTACCACCCTACAATAACAGAAAATGAGTCAATTAAGATGAACTCAAAGTATACATCAATCTATGTCAAAAATATGTTTTAATATTGAGGTTATGTTAACCTTTTACATATTTATCTTTGACAATAAGTTCCAAATTTTAACATTGAGAATGTTTCATTAAGTTATATTTGAAAATGAGTTCTTACATGGGATTCCGGTAATGATGAAGTATCGTTGCTTATTGTAGATGAACTCGAAACACCTCTCTTCCGTTTTGCATTATTCACTGGCAACGGGTCAGATTTCCGCTTTTTCTTGTTTTCCCATGATTCTCCCGAAGATTCTTGTTTGAGTTCTTGCTTCTCAGGCAATTCCTGTTTCACAGTTGTGACACCACCAGTTGTATTTAATCTTATTTTAAAACTTTCGCTGTATTGTGGACTCGCAGACTCTGGTAGCTTGTGATGTTCACTACTTATGGGTGGAAGACTGTTTACAGGTGAGTTTAAAGCTGGTGGTGAACAGGGTCCAACAGGGTCTACTGCATTTTCAGTATTGTCGGACCGTAATTTTTGGAGATTGACTCTCCTATCCATGCGCTCCAAACGCAGTTTAAGCTGAAAAAATTACTAATAAGTTTCAATTTTGAACATGATTAATTAAGTATAGTACTTGTAGCAAGTATATTTATGAAAAGTTAATGAAATAAAGTTCAGAAATTATTATTTACGTAAAATAATTATTGTTAAGCAGATTTTTTTTTTGTTTAAAAATTGAAAAGTTACAGCACTTATATTTAAAAAAATAAGTGAATAAATTAACAAGTTTTTTTTATTGAATTATATGATTTATAAATTTAATATAAATAGATTTAATAAATAGATCGTTTTTAAAGGCTACCTCTTTAAAAGTCCCCATTAGTAATTAAAGTTTTTATATAGGTTAGTTATAATTATGAACACCCAATTAAAGTTTGAGAATGCTACAATTAGCCTATTTTAATCAACGTCTTGATAAACACGTCACTTAAAAATATTTGTGTAAATAAATCGTACAACCCGAAGGGATCTGCGGTTGGCATTGTTCGTCCTTTCAAACATTTTAAACAAGCGCTACTGCAGGATTTGAATTTGCCGCGCTTTTTGGCAGCACTGCATTCCTCTCTAGGGCCCCTAACAGGAAGCGGTAGCAAAAATACACTGTTTAACCTTGACAAGTACTTCCATCTCGTAGTCGGTTCGTGAATTATCGGACGAGAAATTCTAGAAAGAAATTTGAAACTTTCCGTTTGCACGAATATCGCCGAGTACGTGTGATACTTCAAGTTACGAAACATGAACTTAGTTAACGAACTACCACTGAACACAAATTCTGTACAGACAGAAAATCCCAAAATTGTCACTTTCACACTCCTGGAATAATCAACAACACACCGCTTATAACTGTATTCGTCTGTACTACAGTGACATCTGCAACTCCTGTATAATTGGCGCGAATGAAACAGCTTTATTTAACGCATTGAAAGCCGGCCGATCGACCCACAATTTTGGCGGCAAACACTTCACAACCCTTTCTTTTCACATGACACTAGATTCACTGCTGCCACTTTTTCTCCAAACTAAAATTCCCTAATAGTATCGCGTTTTTTTCTTTATTGAATTGGAACACCATATTTAAAACATATTTTACTTTTACTTTGCAATTATTAAGTCAGAAAGAAAAGTTGGTCAAAGTTTATTTTTATATTAACAAAAAATAAAAAAGTAATTAGCAAAGTTAAGAACTACTAGCATTATTGAGGATAAACTAATAAAAGAATAGTAAGAATATTCAAGATTAAAAGAAAAATAATAAAAGAGTAGAAAATAAAATTTTTATTAAAAATTAAAATTGACATTCTTTTATTTTTCAATGCGAAAGAAGTCACTACAAACCTACCGTTTCGTTTTCTTGTCTTAGAGCAGCTAATAATTTATCTTTTGTAACAATCTGTTCAGATTGTTGCTGAATAAGGTCTAAATGCAGTAAGAGCAATTCCTTAAGGTGTTTAACTTCTGTGAGATCATTTTGCCTGGCTTCGTTTCCTCTCAAAGGACTGACACCAAGCGCAGATGTGGCTGTTGCTGGGGCTCCACCGTCTGTCATACTTGCATACATGTGATCAAAATCACAAGGGAATCCCAGAATATTAACAACTTTACTGCTATCCTCTGCAGCGATTTCACTGTTCTCTTTTTCCTTATTTTGGTCCTTAACTTTATCTTTGACAGAGCCTGTCGTCGTCGAACGAACGCTGTTTGTCGTTGATGATGACGACAGGTGTTCATTCATCGCCGCCACCATGTTGTAAGTGACAACTTCACCCCTGGACACCTCTTCTCTATTGAGTTTGCCTGTTCCAGAAGATAAAACATACAAATCCAGCTATTGAATAATAAGTATGATATCATACATAATACATGATAACTATAATGAAACCTTGTCAACCATAAAGATCAATGATAGGATCAGAATAAAGTACAAATAGAATTGTAAATTATAAGCATACATTAAACTATTGTTGCAGTAAAGAATATGCAGTGTTTAATGTTTTTATTGGTTATGTATTGATCTGAATGGGTTAGTTTATGTTACTGTAATGTGTTTTAATCTAACTGTCTTTTGATTTGATTCAATCATACTTAAACCTTACTTGTGCAGAATGAAAAATAGGGTTTTTCATATTTTCAAGAACTGAATTTCAAGATTTTGGAACACAACAACTACTTAGTGTTTATGATCAGTGATGAAGTATTAAGTTACTACGTTATCGACTGATGATAAAACATCAAGTTTTTCAGTCACCAACTACGAGTAAATTTTTTAGCTTGACTAGAAAAAATTAATACTACTATTGTATTTGAAATAGGAAATATAAAGAATAGAAAAATTTTCATAATATTATGCTAAATATTCTCTTATAAATTATGAATATTCACAAGAATGAACAATTTAAAAAACAAATTATGAAAAATGTTAGATATGAAGTAAATCAATTAGAACACAAAAGAACGAACTCAGTGTATTAAACATTATAATCAAGAGTTTCACTTTTTTCCAACAATCGATACTATACACAAATACGTCAACAAACGAAAATAGCTCCAAAACAATGATAACATAGCTTGACAGCTACTGCACACGACGAAAAGAAAACTACGTTCAAATATACCGACCAACACCGTCGCCTGAACTCCCAACAAAAGACGATGGAAAATAACAGTCGACAGGGGCGGCATGAATCATGCGAGAAGAAAAGAATATTCTCATATTCGATTAATCGTGACAACCCCATTTCTGATCGCGACACGCTCGTCTGCTCCATTCTCGCGTAAGCCTCTCTCTATATATATATATATATCTCTACACACACGCGCATCTCATGTTTATAAACAAAACGCTCGACGGATGCTATTTATCAACAAGCCGCGAGAGCACAGACGACAACCACTGCGGCGGATGTAAGGTAGATGTACACTCGGCGTGAAAAAAAAAACGAAACAGTTACACAGCACATACAGACTGCTCACGTCAGACATCTTTCGACGCAAAAGGGCCGGCCCCTAGTCGCGCAGGTATAAGGATATCGCCCCCGCGCTGTAGACGCCAGCAAGTCAAATACATAACATAATCTCTCCCTCACCTAGACCGACGAGATGCTGCTCGTCCTCGGGCTCGTCGAACAAATCGTCGTCGTCCTGCTGCAGATGATGGGCGGCCGGCTCGTTAGTCGCGCTAGCTGGCGAGGACAGCTCGTCGTCCTCGTCGAGCGCAGTCGCGGCGCACGGGCCAATGAGGCTCGCCGACTGCTGCTGCTGCTGTTGTTGGTGGTGGCGGGCGGCCGCGCGGCGCCTCGTCTCCGGCGCGACAACGCTAGCAACGCCGCCACCGCCACCGCCGACGCCGTTCACCAGCAGGCCGGTCGTGCGCTGCTGCGGTATAGCGCTAGCTGGGGACGGGGACAGGGACGAGGACATGGTAATCGGTGCGCGCCTCCTGGGGGCCGTTGTCGCAGCCGCAGCAGCGGAGGGCTGCAGCGCCGCCGGCGGCTGCTGCAGCCGACTGCTGTGCCTCCGCCACCTGCGCTCAACGCCGCCGCCGCTGCTGGAGCCGCCGGCGTCGACCTCGTCGTTGCTATTATTGTTGTTGTCCTCGTCCTCGTCGTCGTTGCTGTTGCAGCTGCCAACCTCGCGACGCGTGACACCAACATCCAAGCGGCTTGCTCTGCCTACGGCGCCGGCTACTGCCAAACACAGAGAGAGAGAGAGAGAGAGGAACACGCACGCCGTGTGTGGTTATTGCACTGACGTGATACCGGGAGAATGGGAGACACTGTACACATTCACACACGCGACACGCACACACACACACGCGAGCGCGCGTGCTCGACACACAGCGGCGACGGCGGCAAAGCGACGCGACAATATACTACTCGGCGTCGTATATATAATATATCCCTCTTTCAGAGAGGAGCAAGTATATATAAGAGAGTGAGAGAAAGAGAGAGGAGGGAAGAGTGAGAGGCCGCGCACCACGGGGCACACGCACTATGGCACGCTACTTTGCGGGAGCTAGTCTTTCTCGCTCGCTCTCGCTTGCTCCTTTTCCCTATAGCTTGTGCTCTCTCTCTTTTTCTCTCTCCCTCTCAAGCCGCGGCTGCAATGGCGCGGAGTAAGTATGGTGTACGCGTGATGCGGCTCTTTTCAGCACTTTGACGAGGAGAATGCGAGGATTTGTAATTGCGCTGGTCAAGGTATGGTGGATTACGAGCAGCAATATGTATGTAAGCAAACAAGTTTGTTCAAGTATAAAGTTTTCAAATAATTTCAATTTGTAGAATTAGATGTGTATTGTAAGCAGAAAATATACATATATCCTGATGAATCAATGTCCGATTTAAAAAGACGAACTCCGAGTTGAAAAAAATACGGAGCAACTATTTAATATTTATAAACATTTGCATCTTTTTTAATAAGGGAGATATATCTGTATTTATTATATTGTTAACTACTTTATAACATCTATTTCATCTCCAAATGATCATAAATTTATAAAAATCAACATTATCTATATAATAAACTAAAAAATGTCTAATCTTGCAAAAACTTTTCCAAACCCAAATAGTTGCATAGTTGCAAATATATCTTCAGAGTACTAGTAAGTATTGGTCGTTCCACTTCTCTCGCTTTATGCTTTGGAGAAAAAAAAGGAGAGGCGAAGAGAAAGAAAGACAAAGAGAACGAGAAAGACAAAAAGAGCGAGACAGAGAACGAGAGAGGGAGAGAGACACGAAGGAAACACGCGTGTATACGTATACCTGTATAGGTATACGCTCCGTTTCGAAGACCTCTCGTCAGGATAAAAAACTATTCCGACCAATGGCGAATCAACGTTGACTCCACCACGCGCTGATTGGCCTAAACGAAATTGCGCTTGTTTATGCTGAATTTAATTGTCTTCTCGGTGTTCGATAACGTCCAGTATACAATAACCGTCTCTATATCGTACAATACCTCCATTTTGCATTTTGGAGCATAATCAATGATATTTAAAATCTTCCCATTCTATAAAATGACCAAAGATACAGTACATTCGTACATTTCTATTCCAGGTTCAACAACCGAATAATCATCGCCCACGCGCTCCAGGATACACGTCCACTCTGAAAAAAATCCAGCATTGCCGCTCGCTCACTCGCTAATCTCTCACCCGCGGTTTAAAAAACCCATTAGCCGCCTTTGACACGTCATATATACTGTGTACACTCTCGAGCTGTGTCAGTATATACCTATACAACATCTCTCCATAGTCCAGCAGAATTGCGCGCGTGCGCGGGAACATAATACACGCACACACATACAAGCATCCACCTATCCAAATATATCTATATACAGTCGGGCGCGCGCGCGCGCGTGTGTATAATACGTGTGTGTATATCGCCCAGGACACAAGGACAGCAGAGTTGATGCTTACGATGTTTACTGTCCGCGTGGTGCCTGCCGCTGACACGGTTCTGCGGCTGCAGGACGAAGCTGGCACCAGCACCACCGCCGGCGGCGCCGCCGCAACTCGTCCTGGTCCGCCTCCGCCACGGCAGGATAATCGTCGTCGCCGTAGTGTGGCAGCTTCCTCGGCTCTCTCACGTTCTATACACTCACACACACTATTCCTCGTTATATCTCCCCCTCTTCTCGCCTCCGGGGCGCTCGCTCGCGCGCTTTTGCCGCAGCTATATACTTGCTGGCTACACTTCGTACTATCTCGTGTGTCGCTACTGCTGCTGCTGCTACTGATGGCCGAGGGAGTACGAGGCTCCGGAGCGACACTACGCGACTCTAAGATACCGGTAAACGCGTCTCGTGGCTGGAGATTCCTTGAGTATGAGGATCTTGGTTCTCGGTAATATACGCGGTAACCGACAATGTTGACAAATGTGTCGAACGCGTGTTTATATGTATACGCACCAGGTGATATTACGAGTGTCTAATAAGCGCTAGCCGCGCGAGATACGCGCGCCGACGTCTCGGGGAAGACGCCACCTACTGGCCGCGGAATATGCGCGCTTGTTCGAAGGTTCGAACGTCGTAAAATATATATGGATCTCGCGCGCGGGTGCGCGCCGTGGCCACGACCGCTTTTTTGGAGCACACGCGTCTCTGAAATGCGTGCGCATCCTAGCGGGAGATTCAAATGCCTGGCGGTACCAGCACGTGGTTGAGCGCCACTTCGCGCGCATACAGCAGTGGTGGTGGCGGCGACTTGTGTTGTCAGTGTGGCGTGCTGCAGTGCTGCAGACGCTGTGCAGCGCGACGCTTGACGGCGTGATGGCACTGCTCGCCTGCGCGTGTGGCATCGCATGTTGATGTTTGTTATTACTGCGGTGCAGTAGCACGCGCTGTCGGAGCACGTGGTTGACATGGTGGGTGGGAAACGGTTATTTTGGATTTTTTTTTTTTTTTTTTTGGTGGATATTTCGAAGAAAGTTGAGTTTGATTTGTTGATATTTTTATTTTTTTTTAAATTGTTGCGTAAATTTTTAAGAGTTTTTTGGTATTTTTGGAAATTGCAAGATTGTTGTATAATATATATATATATACACAGAACATTTTGAAATGGTACCTACTACTGTAAAATTAAGTATAGTTAAGAAAATTCTTTGCACTTATATTATTAATACCCGTTCGGGACTTTAAAGATATTCAAATTTGTTAATCTATTTGTCTCGCTATATTATAACTTTTCCTTGATAATATACGTAAGATTTTGAAATTCTTTTTAGCATTTTACAAACATAAAATACTACATTTATATATAGATATAGACTTAACAGTGAATGTATAAAGAAAACCGCTGCCCCTTTAGCGTTATAGGACATTATTTGTAACTTATATTTGCCTTCAGGCCGTAATCGCCCTCTTTAATTTAAATATAAATTAGTTATGGCTTTGTATATACCTATCTCAAAAGAATGGTATTTTATACTTTACTCATTTTTACTCATTTTCCCGGAATGTATTGGCATTATCTTGTATATGTAAGTGAACTTATCTATATACGAATCATCAGAAGGTATTTTTTAAGTACAAATGAAACTGATACAGAAATTTTAAAAACTCTAATAAATTTTAGAAAGTAAAGATACAATCGTAATGGTAAAATAGGTTCCTGCAATCGATATTCTAAACTTATACAAATTTTAATGAAAGTAACATATGTTTAAATCAGTTTTAGAAGCAAATGTAAAAATTATTATAATTCTAAAAGGTTAATTCATTCATAAATATTTATATTTAGTTTTTTATACGTATTCATTTCTAAATTCGCGATAAATGACGTGTATCAGATTGCTCGCAACGTACTGATTATGAAGCCTTTTCGCGAAAGAGACTGATACACTACCAAACTATTTATTTTAATCGTATTGGTTGACCTATTATCGTTCTACCGAGCTGTATGCATGTATGGATATGCATATGCGAATGCACTACGCTATATGCATGGAAAACAAATACTTTCTTACTGTATACAAATAAAACCTTCGGGTATGAAAATATCACTTGTAAAACGCTATCTATATGTACATTTCTTTTTACCTCAAGTTGGCTGATCGCCTGAACTTTATAAGGAGGTGTGAAATATCCTCGAAAATGCTTTAGTGCTCATTGCATCAGCTGCGAAATCCGTTACGTCATCCGTCGCGTTCTAACGCGTTGGGCCGCCCACGCAGGAATTCTCATTTGCCTCGAATCAATACCGTCGTTAAGGGTCGAGCTCATCTTCGTATGAGATACTCTCGGGATATTCAATTTCGCGTGTGTAGTATACTTTGTATATTTATTGTTCCGTATAGTATATCACCAATAAATTGAAGGTTTCATTCAGGGTAAAATATATTAAATTAATGAATATTCGATCTCAATTTCAGAAAATAGTTAAAGTAAGTTGAATTTTTTCAAAAACTATATTTAGAAAAAGTAGGTAATTATATTGTTGGCAATTTTTATTTTATAGGTGACACGTACAGAGAAAATTATTTAAATTTTGTTGAAATTGTGCAAAAAATATTATGAAATAATATTCATTTAATAATTTGATTCAATGTTCAATCTATATATAAGAGTCAACTATGTACTAATATATTTTTAACCAAATTACCTATAAGCGCAACAAATGGTATATAAGATGTTCACAGTGTTCTCTACTTTATCGACTTCTTTAAAAAAGAGTTTTTTATATTATATTTTTTAGATAAACATTTCACTGTTTGTTATAGTTTGATTTTAAATTAAATTGTTATATTTTTTTTCAAGAACATCCAATAAAAAAAAATTTTGTACGGTCGATAAGTTAGAGAGTGACATAGTTCAACTAAAAATAGTATTTGTCATTGCTACAAAATATTTAGATATTATTTGATAATTATATAAATATTTGCAAAGGTTTTTGCGGTAAAATCAGAGATATAAAATATAATTTTTTTGTATGATTTCATTTATTCGAATAACAATATATCAGCATCAAAAATTATGTAGAATCGCAGCATGTTTTGCAGATGCTCGGTATAACGTCGATGACAATGAAACATGCACATGCGCTATATAACAAACAATATCAAACTCTAAATGATTAAATTAATGACGTATCTGGCATTGTGCAATTAGATTAATACATGGAACGTCGGATGATGATGATTTCTATATCGTAAACGTTAAACACTATTTATGATGATTATTACTTGAATTATATTTTTTTCGGATATGCATTACGTGTACAATCGCATTCAAAAAACGCATACAGCTTACTGGTCTCAAATATAAAAGAATGTGCTACTAACTAAATGCTAAATATAATATTAATGTTTGCAAAAAATCTTACACATAAGAAATCCGATAAATATTCACAATTCGAAAAGGAAAGAAAAAAAGGACAAATATATAGTACATACACGTTTCGCTGCGCCAATTTAGCTTGTATACAATAAACATTTGTTCGAATGGATAAAAAATTTTTAACGCTGATTAAAAACAGATAAAAGTAGCATTTTACACAGAATAATAAAAACGAACGCACAATTTTTTTTATATAAATACACAAGCCGATCGCAGAGAACTTTTGGCCGTTATCCTGAAAATTCTTACATTATATATATATTACAAATTTTCGTAACTTGGATCTTGCAATGAAGTTCAAGTCCGTTAAAATCTGATTTGATTTTAATAGAATTTCTTGATTGCTATTTCAAATTCAAAACAGATTTTTAAGCCACATTGAATCGTTCTTAGTACCAATGTAGGGGGGGGGAAGCATATCGTGTGAATTTCAGAAGTAACATAGCCAATTCGTCCTCCGCGATTTCGCCGTGCAAATAACAATAAAATCTGGCACCATTAAAAAAAATTTCTGATACGGTTCAACCATAAAAATTTTTACTAAATTTTTCGCTAATTTTCCTACTACAGGGCACAGGATGGGCCAGCCTGATGCCGCTCTGTCTATCTTCCGATACGTTTTTTGCCTCGCTCGGACTACAAGTTTTCTTTTTCTTTTTAATACTAAGAACAGTTTGAGTATTATTTTCTTCGATCGTACTACATGCGGAAAAATATATTAGTTACGGGTTCTCTTGTTCTCTGTGGATTAATATCATTTATACACTTCGATATACATTTTGTTTGTTTTTCATCAGTTTTAAAATCTTCCTGAGACTTTATCAGTTTCCGGTGTAGCGGTGTATACATATTTTCATATATACGACACTCTTTAGCTCGATCATAAAAAGAATTCTCTCACTGTCACCATATCATCATCATCATCATCATTATTCATCGCAAGCATAAAACCCGTTAAACATATTTATCGCCTTTCCTCCTTTCTCACTTTCGTTTTCTTTAAAACATTCAACTACACATAAAGAATTATAATTATTTTCCTATATAACTATACAACATTAGACTAAACTTTTTTGTATTTACAATTATTATGACACGGATAATCATTTTTTTTTTTCAATATTCTTGCATGACATGTATAATAAAATATCCAGCTATATATTCTTTTCTCGTATTTTGGGACGCTCTTTTTATGCGGGGGTAAAAGGTGTGACGAATGTCTGTCATGAAACTCTTTTTTTATCAGTTGCTTACGCGTAATTCCTCGAAACTTTGATATTCGGCTTTCGAAATCCTGAAAAATTCATTTTTTTTTGGTTCTCAAACAACGAATGATAGACTAGAATGACGCTAATGATTCGAAAATGGCTCCGTTTATTTATTATATAACTTGATAAGGATTCACGATGAGGACTAAGTCCGTGTAAAAAAAACTACATTCTTCAAAGGTATATTATATATTTTTCTCACTAGTTTAAAAAAAAAATAATAATAAAGAAAAATCTGTTTATCAGCGGTAAGTGAATTTAAAAAAATAATTTCGGCTACAAGCGTTAAAAATAAAAAATATATATGTATATATCCGCGGCTTGATATAATGTGACATTTCCAGTCATCGTCCAAAGAATCAAAAAAAGAAACTAAAAAATATTATATATATATTGATCATTTTCTAAAAAAATTGAATTTTCAAGATTCGCCTAAAAGCTACGCATCATCTCGCTCGCTTTGATCGACACTTCCGCCAGTCTTGAGAGAGAGATATATAAGTTTTAAATATTAACAATTATACGTATATATATATATATCTCGCGACCTTCGATGTCCGATTCAGTACAATGTGTATGCAACGGTTATGTCAGCCCACACACATATATATAAATATATATTAAATTAAACTTCGGGCGACAGCTCGACGAAAAGGCGAGCGTCGCACACCGAAGGAATACCGAATTGGTATATACACATACACGATCGTGAACAATCCAATCTCCGTTATTTTTTTTCTGTGTGTGTGTTTTTTTTTCATTTTCAATATATAGGAGTGAATCGCGTGCGCAACTCTCACATATACATATACATAAATAGCCGAGGCGTGCTGGTTCTTTTATTTATTCTTTTTTGTTTTGTTTTACTTCTGTTGTAACTTGTACACTTTCGTTTTCCACGGTAAAAATTAAAAAAATTGCGAAATCGACAAATTAAAAATTAATAAAAGAGCGTTTTACATATAATATATGCGACAGATAAGAAGAAAAAGAATACAATGACAACCGGCGACGAGACGCGTGTGTAATGTCGTATCCTTCATCCGCGTGACATTGCTCTCATTCTTTTTTCTCCCCCAGATCTGCGTACATACATATATATTCCTTCATGACTAGAGTAAAAATTCTCCGAGTGACGAGATATTACGCACGGTATATATTAATATCATAACCGCGCGCATGTCTCACCAACGACAGTTAATTTCGACTAAAAAAAACTTGCTTGATCCTTACGCTCGAAATATATATCATGTGTATGTTTGTATCTTTGTGTACTTGTATCTGTGTATGTGTACAATATGTATATATGGTTAGTCTGCCTTCCTTGTTTACATACGTTGTCAGACAAAAAAAAAATCGCGCGTTTCCTCGTGTCACACGTGTGTTCGCGCGCGTGCACTCCTTTTTCACCGTCTTTCTCTCTCTCTCTCTCTCTCTCTCTCTCTCTCGGTCCATCTTTCACGCATACGCACGCACGCGCGCGCGTTGCCGGGAACAAATAGGAACTAAGTGTTGTAGTATTTATCTTGATCGTTAGATTTTGCTCGCTACGGTTGACATCATCATTCACAAATCCTGGTTGTATAGTAGTTCTGCATGTCGCATGTTTATCCGTGAGCTTTTATACATAAATCAATGCGCACACCTCGGGGATAACGCGCATACATGCAGAAGAATCTTCTCATCACAGTCCTGCGGTGTCGCACGACGACGGCGTTGGTCACAATTAACGTGACGCTCACTGATACGATTGTTGCCTGAACATGCTACTGATCTCCTCGATCGACTTGTTCCGCGTCTCTGGTACTTTCAGCCAGATGAAGATGGTGAAGAGACCTTGCAGACAGGCGAACACGAAGAAGACGTTCGAGCCGATAAGAGCGACAAGAGGTGGGAACATGATACCCACGAGGAAGTTAGCGCCCCAATTGATGGCGATGGCTACGGAAGTAGCGGCTGGTCGTGCCGACTGGTTGAACAGCTCGGAGACAAGGAACCAAGGGATGCTGCCAGGCCCGCTGGCGAAGAGGACGATGAAGAAGACGACCAGCATAACCGACATTATGGATGCGACGTTCGACTGAAATTTTATTAAATGTTGTATAATATATGTTTTTTCTTCATTATTGTAAAAGAAACAATCAAAAGGTAACTCACATCGAACAGAAGACAAATGGCGAGCAGCGCGGTATCGACGAACATGCCGAAGAAACCGATGAGCAGCAGTGTCTTACGGCCGGCCTTCTCAACCAGGATCATCGAGACGAAGGTCATGAAAACGTTGACGACGCCGACACCGATGGTCGCGTGCTGGGCTTGGTCGTCCTTCAACTTGGCCAACTTGAAGATACCCGTCGAGTAGAACATGATGGCGTTGATACCAGACAGCTGCTGCGCCAACATGACCATCACGGCGATGATCATGGGGATACGGAGGGACGAGTTCATCACAAGCTCGGTAAGAGTGACACGAGGTACCAGCTTGATCGACTCGTACTCGGCGCGCATCTCCTCCATCTCGTCGTGAACCTCGATTGTGCCACGAAGCCAGGTCAGCGCTAAATTCAAAGTCACAAATATAGTTATATCGGGGTTTTTTCGTTTCATTCAGAATTATACTAATATTGATAAAAACTGGATGATTTTGGTTGAAATTTACTGAACATATTATATGATGGTTATAGGGAAACAATATTATATTAGAATGGATCCTCACCTCGTTGGGCATCCATATCTCTGCCTCTGCTGAGCAACAGATACTTGGGACTTTCAGGGCAGAACGGCAAAGTGACAAGCTGGATGATGGCTGGTACGATGGTGAGGCAGAACAGCCAGGGCCACAGTTCCTTGGTACCCATGAGCGAGCTCATACCCAGCACCTGAGCTACGAGGATGGAAATCGTAATAACCAGCTGATAGACAGTACCAACAGCGCCACGAAGGTGCATCGGTGATATCTCGGCGAGATACATAGGCGCGAGACCAGCATTGAGACCAGCGTTCACTCCAATGAAGAGACGGCCAGCGATGAAGGGCCAATAACTGTTAAGCGGTCGGGCGATAGCCTCGAACAAGACGGCGATCGCTACGAAGACGTTGTTGATGAGAAGGCTGCCCTTGCGACCGAAACGATCGGCCATCCAGCCGACCAACGCGCCACCCACCATACCGCCTACACAGAAGATCGACACAGCGATAGCCCAGAGCATGTTCACCTTGCCCTTTATCTCATCTTCGTCGTGGATTGTGCCATTGCTGTTCTCGATCACTATCCGCGACATCCATGATCGCATTACCTGTCGATCGAAAGTTACATTGTGTATTGGTAAGGTTAGTTGAGGTTCGGAGCTATATTTGTGTGTGTGTGTGTGTGTGTGTGTGTGTGTGTGTGTGTGTGTGTGTGTGTGTGTGTGTGTGTGTGTGTGT
>JAYJLV010000001.1:15164677-15175445 GCA_036873485.1 Torymus texanus | reverse complement strand
AAGAATTTACATAAGAACTTACATATGAACTTAAATATGAACTTATATAAGAACTTATATATTATTTTCACTGGGGTTATAGGTGTTGCTGATTTGCGCTCCAATTTTTCGCTGCTAGTCCACGTGAGTTTAGAGTCAAAGGTGATTCGTAGAATTTTGGTTTCTTAGGTGACATTCAGCTTTTAGTTGCCCATTTTAAGTTGGATGATTTCACCATGGATCTTATTTTTGCTAAATATTATTGCTTGGGTTTGTTTTGTTTTGGAGATTTTAAAGCCTGTTCGAGTTCATCTAACGTGTGTTGCATAATTTTTTCGTTTGTTTTTAGATTTTTTGCCTTTGATGAGTAGGGTTACATCATCCGCAAACATTGTGAATGGAACCGGATCAGTTATATATATGAGGTAATTTTATTTATTGCTAATAGAAATAGAGGAACGCTTAAGACTGAACTTTGAAGAACTCCGTTATCTATATCTGTTAAATCAAAGAGATCGTTGTTTATACGTACTTTCATGTTTCTTTTAGGAAGTTTTTTACAAAGTGGAACATATTTCCTAGAATATTGTGCTGTTTTAGAATTTGCAGTATTCTTTTGCGCCAAACGAGATCATATACTTTTTCCATATCTAGGCAGACTGCTAAGAGAAATTGATTTTTATCCAAGACATCACTTATGTTGGTTTCTAAAAATAATAAGCAGTCATTTATATATATTTATATTCAAATGTTCATTTGTAGAACATTTATTACGGAATCTACCCTGGTGTTTGTTGATAATATTATTCGATTCACAATACCAACGAAGTCTCTTATTTCTGATTTTTTCGAATATTTTGCTTTTGAGGTTTTGGTATAGGAATCACAATAGCTTGTCTCCACAGATCTGGGAAAACTTTGTCCACCCACATGATATTGAAAATTTCGAGGAGTATGTCGTAGGCCTCTTTTGATAGATTTTTGAGCAGTATATTTGGAATCTGGTCGGACCCTGGGTTGGAATTGTTACTATTTTGAATGGTTTCTATAAGTTCCGTTTTCGTTATAGGTAAGTTGACAGGATTGTCGGTTACTTGTTCTATTGTTTCTAAAAGCATGTCTAAATGTAATTCTGTATTAATCTTGTGTTGGATATATTTTTGGTCATAATTTTCATTGCTTGAATCAACTGAGAATTGTTTCGCGAATAAATTAGCGATTTGGGGAGGGTTACTTATGATTTGATCTTTTTCTTTTAAAATGAATTTAAATCTGTAATTTCGTCCTTCAATTGATTTGATTTTGTTCCATATTTCTTTGCTGGTGGTTTGATGGTTGATTATGCTGAGATAATTTATCTAGGCGTTATGTTTAGCTTCGAGTACAGTTCTTTTCGCTAAAGCTTTTTGTTTTTTAAAATCAATTTTAGTATCTAGGGAATTATGTTTTTTATACTTATTTAGAGCTTTTTTAGAATTTTGTATCGTTGTTTCGCATTCTGTATTCCACCATGGAGTATTTTTCGAACGAACACCGGGTTTTGTTTTGGGAATACTTTTATTTGCTTCATCTACAATGGATTCATTCAGTTTGGTGATAATGAAGACTTGAATTGAAGACTTTTGTTGATATTTACTTTATATGTTTCCCAGTCAGCTTTGTGGAATTTCTATTTGGTTGAGTCATAGTTCATGTCCATATCACTGGAAAATGGTCACTATCGTACACATCATGTAAAACCTCCCACTCTATTGTAGTTGCTAATTTTTTGCTACACAAACTTAGATCTATCGCGCTGGTTTGACCTGTTGCAGCGTTAAAGTGTGTAGGAGATTCATCGTTAAGGAGGATGATTTCATTTTTATTTATAAGGTCTTCCACTATTCGTCCTCTTGCGTCCGATTCATTTGAACCCAAACGTGAACTGTGACTATTGAAGTCTCCGACTATTATAAATGGAGTCTGGAGTTCTTCTACAAGATTTTGTAGAGTTTCGGGGTTAATAGTGTAACGGTTGCTGAGGTAGATGTTGCAAATTGTTAGTGGTTTTTCGCTTATTATTGATATGGTGATGCTACTGCATCTATATTAGTATTGAGAGTTATTTCTTTGACATCATTATTTTTAACTAATATAGCAACTCTGCCTCTTGCATGCAGACAATCGAGACGATTTTTATTATAGCAAGTAGACAATTCAACACCTAACTGATCACACAAAGTGTCGCAGAAAAAAAAACCCGCCCCACCCATCCAAGTACTAACTAACCGAGCTTAATGCTGCTTACTTCAGTGATTGGTTGAGGTGGCGACTGCGCTAACTGCCAAACTGTCGGTGATTAATCGTTACTATTTTTCTGTCTATTGTTTCGATTAATGACTTGCTATTTTCACTTGAGATTATTATGAACTATATCATAGAGCTAGTGTAAATAAAGCTATAGCTATTTCACCACCCTATAATGCACATTTTTGTGAATGATAACATTATAATCTGGAGCTATAATGTAATATTATTTTTCGAGTTTCTCGTCTTTTCTCTCTCTCTCTCTCTCTCTCTCTCTCTCTTTCTCTCAGTCGCTGTATGTGATACTACAATATTGTCAAATAAAAAATTAATTTATAATATTTTAAATTTCAACTAAAATCGCTTGATACTTTTTTCAGAAAATTGAAAAATATTTTGTATGTGCAGAATTGCAGATATATGAGTAAATCCAGAATTTTATGACTTTTCGTGTTCCAAAATTTTTTTTTGGAACACACCTATGAGACGCGATTTTTCTGGCACATTACACCTTATATTATAAGAAAAAACGTTGTCAAATCTAAACTCGTGGGTGACATCCATTTCTTGCTGCATTTCAATTTTCTTATGGGAATTTAACATGGGAAATATGGACGAAAAGTGGTCATTGATAATTAACCAATAGCAAGCTATTGAAGTGGTCAACAAAAATTCCACAAAAAAGCGATTAAAGGAGAAGAAAAGAGCTTTAATTTGAGATGAGAATCGGAAAAATCGGTCAATTTGGCGCAAAATTACGTACATTTGAAAATCGCTAAATATGACGAAAAATGAGCGATTTTTTCCGAATCTACGTAATTCAATGATTTTTTATCATTTTTGCTCATTTTTCGTCATTTTTTTTCCCATAAGAAAATTGCCATAAGAAAATTGAAATGCAGCAAGAAATGGATGTCACCCACGAGTTTTAGATTTGACAACGTTTTTTTCTTATAATATAAGGTGTAATATGTCGTACAGACTTAAAAGAATCTGTTTGCAAAATAACAAAAGAATGTATTTTGTAACGATTTTCCTAATAATTACCAAATAATTTCGATATTTTGGACAATTATAACGCTGAACTGTTCAAGCTTTTCGATAAAAAAAATTTTCATCCCATTTCATTTTACTTTTATTGTTTCTCCGAATTGCTTAAGTTTCAATACCGTGTACATGCTAATTTAGTTTGCAGCCATTGTTTCTCAATACAGAGTGACACTTGATTCTCGAGGAACTCAGAAAGTAAGCTTCGCGCCGGTAACGCGCGCGTTTGACGAAAATTCAAGATTCCGATATAATCAACTAACGAAGGAACACCTATTCGTTTTTTGGCACTGCTACAGCGTCCCTCTCTCTCTTTCTCTCGTTTTGAGCTAGCTCAATAATCGCTGCAGTTACACACATCCAAACAGCTGTATAGAACAAATCAACAAATCGCATTCCGCAGACGTGAAAAAACAATAAATAAGAATCTCGAAAACAGTACGTATATAATATACATATAGCGATCGTAGCATCAGCAAAATAAGCTCGCACACAAACCATCGAGCTCGCGAGATATTCCGCAAGCTCGAACGATTCGCGGGGATATAATAATAATATACCTTATACGCAGACACATACACGCGGCAATTAATCGTGATGTGACTGCGGCTGCGGAAGGGGTCAAAAAAATGAAAATACCACTCATCGACGCGGCTATATAGCGTGCGCGCTGCCACTTGTGCTCCCCTACCAAATATCTCGCACTCTATAACTACCGTCTTCTCCTCTTCCTCCTCTTCTTCTTTTTCTTCTTCTTCCTCATCGCGCTCAGCGCAGTTCGGCGTGCGGAGCTACGGAGGAGGTACTCGCTCGCGCTATATCGAGAACTTCAACTCTCCCTCTCTTTTCTCGCCTCTCTCCCTCTTTCTCTCACACGCGTAGCCGAACATGTTCGAGGAAGAAAATAATAAAAGACAGAAAGCCGCGGCCGGAGAAAGAGAGGGAGGGAGGGAGGGAGGGAGAGAAAGAGAGACTGAAAGAGAGATGGAGCGAACTCGGTGGTAGAGACGTCCGCGTCGCGGGGCCAACTCTTTCGCTGCGAGCGGCGGCCGGGTTCACGGGACGTAGAAAGAGATAGAGAGAGAGAGAGAGGCTAAGAGCGAGGCGGACGCGCCCGCCCGCCGCCCGCGCTCGCGAGCTCGTGAGTGTCGTGGTCGTCCTCGTCGTCGTCGTTGTCGTGAGTGAGAAAGTGTGCTGCAGAGTGCGGAACCATGGGTAACGCCCAGAGGAAGGCGGCTCACAACCCGTCGAGGGGTCCCTACGTGCCCCCGAGCCCCGTCAAGCGAGTGCACTGGGACGGTCCAGGTAACACGGCGCTCCGAGAATGAGAGAGACGGAGATGTAGAGTGAACGAGGAGTGGGAAAGGGAGAGAGAGAGAGTGAGATGGGTGGACCGCGCGTCCGAGCTTGCGCATTGCGGCGGCCACGGCGCAAGCTCTATACGCTCCGACACCGATTTTTTCTCCGTTTTTCCCGTTTTTTCTCACTGAAATTCTTCTCGATTTTTCCTGTGATTTCGTGTAATGTTTAGGTAAAGAGACAGCGTGTATACGTGTGTAATCGCGAAGGTAGTGAGAATATACGCGGGTACAATTATGTGATCGATACCGGATGAGTCAGGTATAAATATCGCCACACTCATCTTCTCCTGTATAGCATAGCCAGACACTGCGCTGGCTACACCTGACTCAGACAAATGCGCGTCGTCCACGAGGCCAACCGAAAAGTTAAACCCCGCAATTAATAATTCGCGAAAATATTTGTTTTCTCTCATGCTGCACTCGCGTGTGGCGCTAGCAGACTATAAGAGCATCATCATCGATGTAACGGAAATAATGGACGGTTCTCTCTGTCGCTTGCAAGCGTTGCACACATGGACGCACGCTGTCGCGCGTGTATTTCCCTTTCTATTTTCTGTCTGTGCCGTGCGGGGCGCGGGTGCCCCTCTCCAATTATACGCGCGTGCATACCTGCTGCTACTGCAGTAGTAGCAGCAGCAGCAGCAGCAGCGCTTCGATCTCTCTTTCGGAAAGCACGTGAACGCCGTGCGCGCTTTTCCTCTATTATGCCTCAGCAGCAGACGGAAATTCGGGGGAGGAGAGCAGACGGTCTGTCCGCGTTTCTCCTCCTCGCTTTTTTTCCATTTGTTTTGTCGCCTATGCCTACTCGCGAAAGAGGGTCACACGCCACGTTCCTGATGGATCGGCTGCGTCGTCGCGCCCCTCGTGTGTGAGAGTATAGTGTTGTCAGAGGAGAGAGAGAGAGAGAGAGAGAGTGAGAGCAGACACGTTTATATAGTGGAGGGAGAGAAGTTTTTTTGTTTACTTTTTTTCGCGGGTAGGATAGAGCGGAGAGGAGCTTAATCGTACACGCTTCGGTGGCGTGCGGAGCTTTAATTAGCCGGACTGTAGTTTTCGAGCTCTGCCGTGCAGTTTAAACGATCAGAGTAAATGAGAGGTTCATTTATTTCGGGGCTTTGTACGATATTGTAGATTTACATTACATCGGGTTAGATTAGTTGAAAACGATTTTTATATTATTCACACGACTACATGTAGTTAATTCATTTTGATTTATATTTTGAATTTACGACTGTATAAGAACTTTCTTTTCTTTCTTCGTTTAGGTAAATTTAAAAATTATTTTGAAGAAAACTTTTGTTTTACCTTACATTATAAAATAGTAATTCCTTTTAAAAGTGTTGATACTTTTTACGTTATAAATTAATGTAATGCCGAATATTTCATTTATTTTTGAATTGGTGATTTGAAAAAAAGTTTTACGCAGTAAACGTATAGTTAACATAATTTATACATAATAGCGAAAGTTTTGTTTTAAAAAATTCTTGCAAATTTGCTATTGGCAGCTTTTTTAACAGCATTAGTATAAAATAAGAAAATTTATTAATATTCAGTTATTTAGTGATCTATTATAACAAAAATTTTCATACTCATTTATCATGGCAACTTTATGTTGGCTTTTAAATTTAAGAGAGGTTGTAAGTCTCTTTATTTATAAAAAATGCTATAATTGTAGGCGATGAAGGAATGTTATATTTTCACGTTATAAAGTGACGTTTTGCTTACAATTTACGAAGATCAAAGATGAAACGTTTTTAATTACATTTATGCCAATACATTTCATTCCTTTATTAATGTTGAATATACTAATACCGAAATATTAATATTAGTAAGCAGTTTCGTTATCGGAAAAACTTTTTTTTGTAATAGATAAATTTGAATTGAAATGATATTTCTCAAAGTAACAAGTAGCGCTGTTAGTTGTTATATTATGAATTCTTGTTTATAAAATATCAGATATCTGACACCTACTTTACGTCACTTCAGTGAAAAACAACATTTGTATTTGAAATAAAAAAATAAACATTCATACGAAATTTCTCATTAATAGATGAGAATATTTTTAAGAACCAATTTTTGACAATATATTAGAAACTATTTTATTATATGAATATTTATAATATTCATTAAATATTTCCAGTAATTGTGATAAATCCTATAAATGTAAAAGTACTTTTCATCAGAAAAGCAGACACGCCTCATTCATCTTAGACCTATATAAGATACATAAACATCTTTGACAAGTTCAAGCAAAGCGTTTCCATTAAAACTTACTTTGTTTAATAACATAACGTTTTCTAAATTTATAACAGAGATCTTATATACTGAAAGTTATACATCAAGCAATTCAAATAATGATTTTTATGTTAAATTCAGTCAAAGTTACAATAAATAAAGTGAATCCAGAAAAGTCTTTTCTGAATTGGTCTTTTCATATATCCCTTGCTTCTTCGAATTTTCTTAATGAACATGTATTTCTAAATTATTATAAATGAAAATTTTTTGTTGTGATAGTAAATAAACAATAAACGTAATTTCTTGTAGGAATTCATATCATCTAGTTAAAAGTTCTTTAGTCATTACAAGATTGGTTTCTATAATAAAAATAGATTTTTGTTTTATACTTCCTGTTAACCATAGCTATTCTATAAAATACAAATCATAAGCGAGGGATATTAGGTAGTTCGTAATTTTTATAACCCAAACAAAATTCAATGTCACGGTTATCCCCCAGTCCGATACATTGTATAACACGGCACTTCTTAAAATTAGAACCACATAAATGATACATTCAGCTCCCAGTCTACCAAACCCTCGTTATATTTAAAGTAGCTCTTGACTTTACCCATGTAACCCATTTGCCACAGACCTTCTTACAAAAACTTGTATACCGTATCGTCGAACTTTCTCTATATCTTACCCGCCAGTAAAAAGCTCACTCATAAATCAGCTCCCAGCTGAATTAATTCGAGGCGCCTCCACCATCATTATCCATATCTCGTTCATATACAAGCACCGCGAGCAAAAAAGACTCCGCGCGCAACCACTTGAGCCTGAAATTTTTCGGCGCGAGCCAATTAGTGATTTATCGCGTTCGGCGCGCAGAGAGCTGTGAGGCCATCGCGACGGAACAAAAGCCACACAGGCGCTCTAGAGAGAGATATACGTATAGGTATAGATACAGAATAGAGAGGGAGAGAGAGAGAGAGAGAGGAGGAAGCGCGAACGGATTGCCAAACGCGATTTTCGTTTTATTTCAGGCGCGCACCACGTGCGGGCCTCCGCGACTAAATGCGTATGCGCGACGACGACGACGGCGGCGGCGGTGTCGGGAGCCGGAGATTTTTCAAAACAAAAAGGCTGACCAACCGATAGCACGTCCGCTGTTCGGTTGTGGCTCGGTAGCAGCACAGCAGCCGCTGTCGTCGTCCGAGAAAGATGAGCGAGGAGAGAACGGAGGTGCATCCGATCACGTTGTGATGATTATATATACTGATAGTTTGAATGTGTACCTATAGTTGTAGTGAGAGTGTTGTGGTTGTATAGTGGTTCTGGTGATTTACCTGGAAATTTTTTGTCGTTGGGTGTGAGACGTGTAGAGAAAACTTGAGGATCGAAAGGTTGAGTAGCTCGATCTGCTTGTTAGTAGTGCCAAGACAACTGTTTCGCGACGATTTCAACATCGATCAAAAGATCGGTTGGCTATAGGTGCGGTAACCTTGACCACTTCGGATTCATTGATGTTTCTTTTTTTCGACGTAACTAATTAGTCATAATTTATTAGCGGGAGCTTTAGATTTTTCCGATGATTACCTTTGATGTTTGTTTTATGACGCGCATTGTTAGTTGATGTAAAATTCGATGTTGATCGTGGAAAATAGTAAATTTAGAATTGTGTGAAATTTCTAGGAAAATCACTGGATTATTATTAAAAAAATTTATAAGAAATTTCATGGTGTAAACTCAACGAATTTATAGTATTGATCGTAATTTTATCAATAGTATCAATAAATGCATGTATTCTAATTTTCCATGTATTTCACGAAAATACCGTTACTGTACACATGTTATTTAATATTTCATTTTCCTAGAGAAAGTTTTTAACAGTAGTTGTGGACGTGTCTTGTCAGACCAGAACACTTCTTTAAGACAATTTTCAAAAAACGAAAATTAAAATAAATCGTAAAAAAACATAATCATCCTTATAGTTTTGTATACTTGCATGTACATCCGTTGTATATGCAATTGTTTGCAAGTATATTTATAACGTGATGTATATGCAAGTGCGTAAACATGAAACAAAATATGTATGTTAAGGACTTGTAGGGCAAGATTAGCTCTTGAGCTATTCTGGGCCATACAAATAACAAACTCATTTTATAGTTGTATGAAATATTTCATGTATGTACGTAAAAAATTGTTAAATCTTAAAGTTCTTTTTTAATTTATGACTAATATAAGTTGATAAAACTTGATAAATCTAAAATAACGAACCGAATTTTCTCAAACATTTTTCATTTTCACCAGAGAATACGTAAATTTTTCTAGTAAGAAGATGTTAATGTTACAAGAAAATTTACATTACAAGAATGTTGAAAAATGGAGTACAAATGAAATATTTCATGATAACGGAAGTGTACCCCAACGATAGTCATTAACGTATAACACCAATAAACGTCGAAAATGGTGCTCCAACTGTAAATGTTTTTGTGTACGTGTGTCAAATCACCACTAGTCCAGTGCAAAATCTCTCTGTGACAGTCACAAGCATTAATCTTGTGTGTAACCGTCCAAAGTAACCCCCGAAAAACTTGTTACCCTTCAAAACTCCATCACGAGCACAAAAACATTTGCAGGATGCGTCATCGTCGACGTCGCCGCCGTTATCGGCACGCGCACTCGCGCGGCGCATGTACGACGACCTGAACCGTACTCTGATTTTCATGTCGCGGCTGGAAGGACTGCCTGCACCACCAGGAAAGCCGATCCTTATCCCCGGCGAGGAGGATTCACAACCTGACGTGGTGGGTATACGCTGGGAACGATCACCTCATAACGGTGGCTCTGCTATTATTGGTTACCATGTGGAGCATCGTAAAATGGGTTCACCGCATTGGGTGCGTTCGGCACCAGTGCTGTGTACCTTTCCGGAGCTGACGTTGAGCGGCCTGGAGCCAGGGTGGAGGTATCAGTTCAGGATCAGGGCGCAGAACGCGCTGGGATTGTCGGAACCAAGCGAGCTGTCGGATCCGCTGTCGGTGACGTTGCAGAGGTCTGCGTCCATCGCGCCGAGGTTTGACCTCGAGCTCGTGGACTTTATCGCCGTGGAAGGCGAACAGGTGGGTTATGATGAAGTGGTTGTTGTGATAAAAAAGTAGAACTTTTGTAGTTCTGAACGGTAAAGGTTGTGTGGTACAGGCGTTTTCTGATATTTTTTTTATTAAAAGAAGGAAGAGTTTTTATTAGTTCGAAAATAATTCAATTAATCTGCCCAATTTTTTTTAGAATACATGATATTTTTTATAGGAGAAACGTTAGAGAAAATGAATAGTTTTATCGATGCTTTTTTTAAAAACATTCATTCCATATAATTCCTTACTTTATCTTGTGTTGCTTTTTACTGGTTTTTAATTAGCTTCTATCTAACTTTCAACTAGGGAAGTATTAAGTAAGACATAAAGAAAGTAGTACTCACTCAGTTTTGTCATAGTTGTAGTTTTGAAGTCAAAATTATAAAGTATTTTAATAATCTAAAAGTTTACCTAAACACTTTTTTATTTTAGTTATAACTTTAAATTCTTGTTCTAGTAAACATTTTTTTAGAATTTTTATGCAGGATTTAAGCAAGATTAATTCTTATTCAAATTTTGTGCTTTACAAATTAACCATTTAACAATAAAACCTTGCTATTATAATGATTTCTTCAAATTATGCGGAAAACCTATTTGCAATATTTATTTCAAATATTGTACATTGGTAGATTATTACAATATACAGAAATGAATGGTCTCTATTAACTTTTTTAATATTTAATCGGTAATTTATACGATGTAAAATTTCAAACTTCAAATTGATTTTGGCACCCTCTTAATATT
>JAYJLV010000001.1:15148674-15159495 GCA_036873485.1 Torymus texanus | reverse complement strand
TTTCTAATAAACATTGTTAAGTCTTTGTTTTATATTATTCAGTTTTACGTTACAATTAAATAGTCATATAAATTCACATTGATGCTACCCTCTATTCAAAATTACCTCAATATTGATTAACACTCCAACTCAACTTTCAGCTAGAAGCACATCACAGCAGACGGCGGTGGTGATCACTCCGAGCTTTGACGACACGGGTGGTCAGCGCGCCTTCCTCGAGGCTTCTCGTGGCCGCTCCGTTTCCTTCTCGCGCGAGCACAGCCCCTCGCCACTGATGCTCGAGGAGACGACGGAGAAGGAGATCCAGGAGACGGTCGAGAGTATGAATCTTCGCTCGCAGCTGAGCCCACCGCGTACACCTCGACGTCGGCGCAGTGGTAGCAGTGAAATGCGCGAGATGCCTCATCATCATCAAGGGATGCTACGTCGCGGCGAGGACGACAATATGCTACATGGCAGTTCCGAGTTCATGCTCGTTTTGTATCCTGGTGAGGAGGATGGTAAGCAGCACGAGGCCGAGAGAATCGAGAAGAAATCCGAGGCCATTAGGCGGGACTCGCGTACGCCGAGAGTCGTGTCGAGTGAGTTCTGTAAGACCAATCAGACCCTGGAGTTGCTGTGGATCGTTCTGTCCAGTGTTTCTTTTTTGTTTAGTCTTGTTTCTATGGTTTGTAGTCCCCGATGTTTTTGCATATATCGCCAATATTACTTTACAAAATTTACATGATCTGAACTACAGAATTTCTATAGAATGCAAACACACAGATATACAAATGTACACATATTGCAACTTCAGTTATATTCCTCGCAAAGAACTCACTCACTCGTCAACGCAGAATTTATTATTCATTTCACAACGTTACTATTTTCCTAAACATGAATATTTTGGTTTTGAACTCTTTATATATCTAATCCTCTTAGCAAAGTCATCATCATCATCATCAGAATCATCGTCCTATAACTTATGACTCGCTTCCGAATCCCCATCATCCATTGCATATTACTCATTGTCCATAACCTTTTATTTATTTATGATAATTGACGTTCATATGGCCTGCTTTTCATTACCCGTCACTCATCAATTACGATCAACCATCTATGGCCGCTTACTTCTGGCCAACTATCCGAAAACCTATCATAATCAGCAAACCAGGGAGGATCATATAACTTTTTTAAAACATGTTTACAAAGAAAAAAAATTAAGTTGGGCAACACAAGGTTTAATTAGCTTTTTTATAATTACGAAACATTTTGATTTCTTATAAAGTTACATTAGTTCAATTTAAGTGTCGAAATTGATGAAAGACTATTTATGGAAATACGTATATCACACTTTTCTTAAAACTTGATATTTTGAGTTAAGCCTGATGGGAAATATAACTTATAGAAAAGATTTTTTCATGATTTATTATACGAATAATGTCCCGATAGATGTGCTTGTTCCCTCACATGTTTAACATTGTTTAACCCGAACCTTTATCTAACTAATTAAATGTTTAGTACAAATATCATATTCTGAAATATTAAAAAATATTTTACGAAATTATTAAGTAAAGATTAGTTTAATTATGCGTCGAAATAATGAATTCATTGTAACATTTTTTATTTTTCCACCCAAGCCACTCGCTTAGTAGAACGTCAGAAGGCGGTCGAAGCGTCGGAGGACTCGGAAGATGAGGACCTTGTCGCACCCCCGATGTCGCTGTCCCTCCCCGAGCTCTTCAGCGCCGACCACCAGATCGTCGAAGTCTTCCGCGAGGCAGTCAGCTCGACGGAGCTTCTCCACGAGCGCGCCATGGAGCGCTTCTACCGTGCCGTGGAGGCGGAGAAGGAGCAAAGCCGCGCCAAATCACAACCTCCCGAGGGTGTACCCTCAAAATCCGATTCCCCTTATCCGTTGTTTGCCTCTCGGACTCGTCCCACCGTGCGCCGAAGACTCTCCAACTCGGGCTCGAGTGCGACAACCTGGCAGCTGAAGCGTGACAGACGGCGCTCGAGTGAAGGCCAAGCGACTGCCGCAGCGTTGCTGAAGGTGCCGCATCTACAGGCCGCCGGTGACTTACAGAATTTCTCGTCCGATCCGAATCTGTCGACGAGCGACGAGATGCTCGCGCAGAAGCAGCGGGCGGAGACTTGGCTGGTGGGCGGCGGCCTCGGCGATAGCGCTGAGCGCTTGCGCAGGTGGCACGAGCCCGGTATTGATCTCAGCAACGAGGAGTCACTCGCCGAGATCATCGACAAGGAGAACGCGCATAACATGGAAAGAGAAGAGCTGCTCAAGTTGCCCGAATTCAACATCAAGGTTATTAGGGTTTAAATTGAAATCTTTTTTATTAATATATTACTACTGCTGATATTATTTTATAATGATTAAATATGGATTCTGGAAAATAACACTGATAGGCAGAATATTATAATCAATGATAAATCATGAGAAAGATTAGTTGAATCTGTCGTTTTTTGAGCAATACAATAGTAAATTATTAATCATAATCAATTTAATCGGTTCTTAAGAATGATAATCATTAAATTGAGTTTTATTGTAGCACCTTGAATATCAAATTAACTATATTAATATACTTTCAATGCTATATGCCAATTACTTTTATAATTCTTTACAAAGAGAGATAATTTTATATATGTATAAGAAAACGAACTTTGCATTGAATAAATAAAGAATGTACAGTATAGGTTAAAATATAATGAGATTTTGCTTTCGCAAAATTTAATAGCAGTATTAATTTAAAATTACATATACTTTTTATATTAATGTAAATTTCAATTTGTCGCATAGCCTCAGCAAGCATCACGGGTCGAGGAAGAGTACGACGAGGTGGCGCCCGATACTGGCGAGATCCTCGCAGAGGATAGCATTGAGACCTCAGGAGTGTCCTCGGAAGCCGAGAGCACGGACAGTGAGGACTTAAAGCAGCTGAAGGCCCGAATAATGGCCATCCCTGTGCTGGATGAGGATGAAACGTATTCCCCGCGCGGTCGGATAATCATGCACACGGAGCAATCGGACGTACCACCGCCTGTTCCGCCGCACCGCGTACCCAATCTTGACATATCACCAGCCACACCAGACCGGACAAACCTGTCGCCGACAAATCTCACGCCCGCATCCTCGACTGGTACAATCGTGCCCAAATCGATACTGAAGAAACGCACAGATACCGAACCTGTACCTGTGAACCAATTCGGACGACCTATTCCTCCGGAGAAACCGATTCGCAAATCGCTACCAGCGAGCGATGATGGAGTTCTGGCGATGACGGGCAGGTATGGTAGACTTCACATAGGTATTTTTAGTTATTAACTAGCAAGAAATTTGAGGAAGTCATTAAATTCTTATATATTTAGAATTTTTATGTCGGCTTGGCAAACGATGGTATATTAATTTTTAATTCATTTGGAAAACCGACTAAAAATCTAATATATGAAAAGGTATCAATTTTTTGGGTGTAAAACAATCTTCAGATAGTATAATCTTCAGATAAATATCATTTATGTATATTTTTATAAAAATCTTTCAATTTTTATTCTATAAAAAAAAAATTTACTTGTGTTTTGTTATGTCTTCGAAACGAGTTGCCATTGAGTATAATTCGTGATATCTTTACAAAGCGGATTAGTTATTACTATATTTTGTCGAGCTCAAAACTTAAAACTGTATCGCTATAGATGTAAAAATGTAGATAATTCTAAAAATATATATAATTAATAATTAATATTAATAAAATGATTGGTATTTCATTTCTGATTTTTGCTTATTTTAATATAAAACATTTTTGCCCTACTGAAAAATCTCAGATGAGTTCTTAGGAGAGTTCTTAGGAGATTTCTCAGGTGATTTCTCAGGTGATTTTTCATGCCAAAATCTCAACTTACATAACTTAAAAATCAGTTTTGTCAATATTGGAAACTTCCTATTAGGATGTTTTACATCCCCACCCCATTTTATATGAACTAAAAAATATATGTTTAAAAGCATTTTTAGTAATTTTTCAATTTTTACAAATATTGTACATGAGATTTCAAATGATTTCCCAGCTGAGATAACAGATGAGATTTCAGATAAAATCTTATGTACCAATTTCATGAGAGATTTTTTCATTTAATTTTTTGACACCTGCTTTACATCACAAAAAATGAAATCTAGAATAAATAAAAGATCTTTCTTTGTTTTAGTAACAGATCATTGTCGGATTTGGACTTTACGAACGAAGTACCCACAACAGAACCTGATACAGTTCAACCTACATTCACACCCGCACCAGTACCTACTCCTGCACCTGAGCCTACAACTGTAGCAACGACTCCAACGACAAATACGACAGACGCCGACCAAGACAAGGAAGCAGTGATATCCGCTGGAGAAGCAGCGGTGAACAAGAGACGACAAATGCGCATGGGCTCAAAGACGATGTCCATCGAATCAGAAGAGGAGCAAGAAGAGAAGATGGCCGTGGTGAGCCATTATACAGAAATCGTTCGTCAATACTCGCATACGGACTTCCGACAACGCTCATTGAGTCGAGATAGGGATTCGAGGCGCTATGACAGTGCCTCGGATTCGAGGGAATCATCAGTTGCGAGACAAATTCCTGCCGCACCGGTTATCCACAAGGAAAGATTACCCATCACACCAGGAAAAATCATCACGCCGATTCCGCCCGTTGTACCGCTTATGGCTAATAATATACCTGCGAAGATCATAACTCCTATACCGCCCGTGATACCCTCGACGCCTATACAGAAAGCCAAACCGATCGCTCCTTCGGAACAGAACGTCAGACGCAGAAGCTTAACCGGGCGGGAGACGTCGGTCGAGCCAGAAGTCCAGACGAGGGGACGCTCGAGGAGGCAGGAACCTGCGAACGATACACGTAGACCTAGGAAGAGCAGTATCAGCGATTCCAGGAGCACAACACCCACGCGAAAGAAGGCCCCTGATAGCCGACCAACTTCGCGAAATGAGAGCCAACCTCAGTCCAGAAATGAATCGCCCATGCCTAGGTCCAGGAACGTATCCAGGGACCGAGGTGCATCTAGAGCTGGTTCAAGGTCTTCATCCACAACTAGGAATGAGTCCAGACCTATAAAATCCGCCGGTGTCAAGGGTAGCCGACCGTCGTCGAGGTCGAGCTCGAAGGACCGCTCACGTGCCAACACGCCGACGGAGGTGAAGATGGAACGACTGCAAAAGGCCCTAGATGACAAACGGGACCGCATGAGGCGAGCTTCTACTAAAGACGAGACAACCAGAGCGAGGGCCGGGGAGTCGGACGCTAAAAATGCAACGCTGACGATAGAGACGGAACGCAGGGTGCGTACGACCCTGAGTTACTTCACCGACGTGGGATTGCTGCTGGCTGCGCTGTACGTGTATCTGTTCAAGAAGGAAATCCTGGCGGTACCAATCATCGCGCTACTGTTGTACAGATACATCCAGCAGGAGATCAACGAATGGATGCCCACGTGGTGGAGGAATCAAAATAGAAGACGCTGACGATGATGACGATGATGATACGTGATGATAATGATGATGATGATGGTCGCTCGGCTTGTCGCTCGCGCATTGTTTTTTTCCATGTTTTTTAAAGGAGAATGTTAAGAAGGTATATTGGACATTTTGGCCCTCTCGTGAATATGTATCTCTTTTTTTTACTCATCCTCTGTCTTTTCCCATATCTTTCGTTTCCATTTTTTTCTTTTCTTTTTGTAACGTAGTTGGTTTTTTTTTACGAGGGAAATTATACCGATGCTTTGTTGTCACCGCGTTTGAGAATCCGCCCGTTCATGTTTTTATTTTTTTCGATAAACTTGTTGTCTTAATATTCTGAAAACATTGGTAAAAGCACTTTTTGATGAAATTATGGAAGATCATGTATGGAATTCATTTGTTTAGTGATTAAAGATACTTGTACTGTAGTTTATGGACCAAATTTCGGCCATTTTTTAACATCCTCTTTTAATGAAATTTTAATATAAAAATTATATATATATATATATATATATGTAACGTAAGGAATGCATGATTGAGTTTCTAAGAATTTTAATTTAAAAAGAATTAATCGTTTTGTTGTTTATGTATATTAATTAGTTTAAATTTGATGAATATAATTTTAAAATGTGCCTTGTAACAAAAGTATAACGAATTCTCTTAAAAACTCAGCCATGCAATTAGTTTGATTTTTATTTATTTAAAATCAAGAACTATGATTCTGTTCTTGAATATAATTTCCGTTCCACAAAGTTTTCTGTATGCTAAATGTTTATGATTGTTAATAATCTTTGAAGAACCAGATGGAAGATAAATTTTACGGAAATTCGCCGACTTGTTATTTATTATATGTTTATAGATATAAAAATTAATTTAACGAGATTATATGTAACTTTTGTAATAATTAAGTTGAAATAAATTTTACTGCAAATGTAACTGATGATTAAATAAATTTTAATTTACGCAAAACGTGGTATTTATTTTTTCAAGATATCACTGCCTTTTGTATACTTACAATTAAGTAAAGACTTTTATATAATAAAGCTTTAATATGAAATAGTAGATGTATTTATGAATAAATACTTTTAAATAATAAATAACAAAATTAGTTAAATTTATAAAAATCTAGATTTGTCCTTGCCACGAACTGCCGTCGTGGTAGATCAGTGATTATACTTGCTTTCACGATGCTACCTCGCTCTTATAGGTATTTTATAAATTTTGCAAAGGTAACATTTTTTATTGTAGTTTTCATTTAATAAATAATTAAAAGTTTTTCTTATATTAACTTTTTCTATAAAATCAGTTTCTTTTTAAATTTTAGTTTTGAATTGTTTGCCTTATATATGTTTACTTAAATTTAGGCAAGTTGGAATCAAATCAAAACACTGTCGCAGCTTTTCAGTGAACCACAAGATCAGTTTAGTATTTTCGGATCAAATCGATATTTGGCTAATACCATATATCGAACTTACTGTCTAGGTTAAACTATTTTACTTTGCAGCAAAGTTAAACAAGGTTTGATTTAGATTATGAAGTCATCCTAATGAAATAAATTCAGAAAGTCATTCTTCATTTTGTTCTTGTTTTCTTTAAAATTATTATGAAAGTGATTACATATATTGGTGAGTTATGAACTAATATATAGAGTGGCGGTTTGCTATGTATACAATGTTACATAATCTTTCATTTTTAAGTAAGATGCAAATATTAAACAAACAGCAATAAATAAATAGTTTTTCAACATTTACTGAAAAATAATTTTAATTTTACCAAAAACAGAAATGCAATGAGATAATAAAAAAATCTTTTTCATTTTCATCTTTTTTTTACTTTTGCATTATCATCATAACAGACAACCGAACGTCACGAGACACTGTCGAAAAATACAGCAGCACCTCATTGCGCGCACGCCAAAGGCAATCTGAGAAAATAAGTAAATCCAGCGGCGCGCCGCTCAGCGCAGAGGCATCAAAAACGAAGAAAACGCTTGTCGGGGCACACGCGCGCGTTCCCTTCAAAAACCGACAGAGATAGCGAGACAGTGAGAAAAGTCGTTATAACGTCTCGCTCTTACACTGGGGGCGCGAGACTCCGCGCTCACTCTCGCTGAAGATATATAGAACGACTCCACCGCTACCACCGGGGGTCTCACAGCGTCGCGACGCTTTTAGACCGGAGCCCCGTCCGCTCTTTCTCTCTCTCTCTCTCCGCCGAGATTCCGCGACGCGCGCGGCACACACTGCACACGACGACGACGACGGCCGCGAGGCGCAGAGGTTCTGCTATAAGTGTATGTGTGTGTGTGCTAGCTCCCTTCTTCTCTCCTCTCTCTTTCTCGGCTGTACGGAAACAACGCCGCACACACACATACGTAAGGAGGAGAGAAAGGGAGAGAAGGCGGAAGAAGAAGAAGAAGAAGAAGAAGAAGAAGAGAGAGAAGACACAGTGCCGTCGCGCTGCGGCAGCGCGGCCACCAGTGTTTTCGTCGTCCGTCCGTACGGCCGCTCTCGCGCGTGCAGGCAGCCGCGCGTGTGTGCGCGCGTGTGTGTATATATTACCATAGAAGAGAGAGAGAAAGAGAGAAAGAGGGAGAGAAGGGCAAACAACTAGCAAGTATATAGCAGCAATACCAGAAACAGCAACGAGAACCATCAGCATATAGTAGCCCGTGCGCGCGCGCAACAGTTATGACAAGCCGGCCGAACATCTAACGAAAGCGCGCGAGAGAGAGAGAGTGTAAGAAGGAAGGTCGAAGGGATGACCCTAACAGGTAAGCTGGCTGACACCACCACGCTGGAGCATTACTACTGTCTCACTCAATCACTCACTCACTCACTTACTCATTCGCTCGCAAGCTCCTTCTTCATCATCAGCGCCTGTCATCGTCATCGCGCCGCGCGCGCGTATATGTAAGAAACTCGACTACTTGCTCGGTTGTTCAAGACGGAGGAAGAAAAAAAAATCGGGATCTTTATTTTTGGAAGTGTATTCCGGCCGCCCCCGCACTCTTCTCGCCCGCTCGTGTAAGCTCTCTGTGTTTTGACTTTGTGAAAGAGAGAGAGAGAGAGAATGCTTGCGCCAGTTAAGTGGGTTATGGTAATCGCGCATTCCGACTTTTGTGCACGCGCGGCGTTCGCCGGTGCTGCTCGATGCACGTAAGTAGTGCGTGTATTTTTATTATTATGCAGCGATTAATCAACGACGACGCGGTCAGTGGGAGACTCTTGTAGCGTGCTGCCTGCGCGCGGAGAAGAAGAATTTTTCGAATATTTTTAGCGGCCGTGGTGTGTATAGTTCACAAATGTTTCGAAAGTTTTGCGTGGTTTTGCGATCGCACTTGCGAGAGAGAAGAGTGTATATATGTATTCGTAAAAGATCGGTTGAGGACACGCAAGTTTGTGTAAGGTGGGAAAAACGTTCGTTTGGTACTCGAAAACGTAGATAATAAATCATCGCGAGCAGTATAGTGTATGTGCCGAACAATAAACTTAGCAGCGCACCGTGTATATATATATTCGCACGCTTGGACATAATTCAAGTTCCGACTGTGCAATCCATTAATCCCGTCTTGCTAAAATTATTATTATGATTTTTGACCCCCTCGGTGAATCGCGGTGTACTAAAATTACACCTACGCCCGTGTGTGTGTGTCTGTCTGTTGACACTCGTCGTTACAAAATAACACGTCCATCTTCCACTTCAAACTTGCACGTTCGTGCGCTCGACGAGAGCTTTCGTCAAAATAAAATATTTACTAGCCGCGCGCGCGTGTGTGTGTGTGTATATAATATACATATGCGTTTTAATACCTGAAAAATTAGCGTCGACAGGCTTAATTATCCGAGCGGACGAGGGGCAAGCGCTAGTGGGTAATTATACTGTCATCGCGGCTGTCGACGACGGCGGCAAACGCGGAAACGCAGAGGAGCGAACAATTAAAACTGGTAAAAATCTCTTGGTGTTGTCCCGTCGCCCAGTGTCATTGCCGTTATTTCGAGTATTAGAGAGCAATGCCGCGTCGCACTACACGGGGGGTAATGAAAAATTCAAACCCTGCGCGAGATTGTTGGAAGGTAACCCGTGTAGCGTATAGTGCGTGAGAAAATGATCGATAGATTGTAAGAAATAAAAAAAGAACAAGAAGAGGCAAAAATTGCGTTAGGCGTAAAAGAGTGAGCAAGCGAGTGAGTGAGAAAAAGCGAGAGAGAGAGAGAGAGAGAGAGACAGCAAAGTCGAAGATCGTCTCGAAAAACTGGCGGAAGGCGCGCGAGTCTTGCCAAACGGATGGAAATAGGCCAGTCCTCGCTAATCGGGAGAAATAAGCCATCCGACGACCACTGCCACTAACACTGCTATACTGCGCGGGAGATAGAGAGAGGGAGAGAGAGAGAAAAAGAGACGATCGTTTTCTAAGCGCCGAGAGCCGCGATTCTTTTTTTGACAATTGGAGCGCCAGGCATCGTGTGCCGCTTCTCTCTCTTTCACTACTGTCTTTCTCGATTTGAATTTCGCGCGCTTCGAATTTGTCACGTTGCTTTCGCACTATCTCTATACTATACACTTATAACAACGGAAAAATCAAGTAAAAGCTGCAAAGTGCAAATTTTTACGATAGGGTGTAGAGGAATTTTTGCAACGTGGAAAAATCAACATTTTTCCGGCCGCTGCGCGTCGGTTAAAGCTCGCGCGCGTTAACACGCGGTCATTTAAAGGCGGTATTTTTAGAAAAGCCGGTTAGCCAGACGCACGCACACACGAAGTCGGCCGACGACGCAACGTTTGTGTACCTCTCCTCTACTCTTATTTTTCCACCACGTCGCGCACCCGCGCTCTCTTGCTCTCTCTCTCTCACTCTCTTGCACACCTGCTATATCCTTTAAGGCGTTCGCGTGAATTTATCGGTGCGCGGCGTTATGTACGCGATTCGCACGCGGGATGAAAATAATTGGATATTAATGGAAATCGCGGTTATATATCAATGCTCCGCTTGTTTGATTTGCTGTTATAGTAATAAGACTTGGGAATCTTGCCAATAAAGCCTAATGTTTTTTGTTACAAATTAAATTAGATAATCTAGTTTCGCCTGCTGACTGCGCTCAGGCTAATATTTATACCTTTACGTAATTTTATTTATTATTATCATTGTTAATAATACGGAGGTTTCGTTTGGATTTTCTAATTCGTTTAATCCCGTTGATTCAATGTACGTTTGTTTATAAATAAAGGTATAAATAATTCGTTGGATGATGTTAACAGTGCGTGAATTTTGAGTGTCCAAAATTATGTGAATAAGTTTTTAAAATCATAGTGTA
>JAYJLV010000001.1:15138526-15148574 GCA_036873485.1 Torymus texanus | reverse complement strand
TTCGTTGGATGATGTTAACAGTGCGTGAATTTTGAGTGTCCAAAATTATGTGAATAAGTTTTTAAAATCATAGTGTATAATTGAAATAACAAATTTTTTCGATGCACGGGGTAACTAAAAAATATTAAGTTCCATTCTTTAAATATTGTTCTTTTGATAAATACGTTAAAATTTATATCATCAAAGTACAGTGTTCCTTCTCAATAACGATACGGTATTCTCTCCAACCCTATTGTCAGCAATGAAATTCGAGAGAGAACCGCGGCGTTATTCTACTGTAGTATACATATACATTTGATCATAAATACGTTATAACAGTTATTTCTTGAATTCATAAATATAATCTATGTTTGTATCCTTATCGCGTCATGAATAATTGGATTTAATAAGTCTATTATTTATTTACATTCGCAGAACTATTAAAAATAAAAGGAACTAAATAAGTTGTCATTTTTGAAATTCTTAAATTAATATACCCTTGATAGAAATGATAACCATAAATTAGTATTTTGTTATTTAACTTTATAATCAAAAACGTACATTAATCGTTTTTTTTAAATTCGGCATGAATCAGAAATAAGTTAAATTATACACACTTCATAAAATGAATATTTTAAGTAACAATAAAACATTTAGATTAATTATATTACTTCCGTATCATAATTCTGGTTAAAAATGTGGTTAATTTTTTTACCAGTGACGTACACAATCCCAATGATTTTCCGATGTATTTAGTATCTTTGTATAGTGAAACATAAACAAACAACGATAGATTTGCTTCATATTAGATTTATAATATAACCGATTGAATTACATTGAATTCAAATGCTAACGATGACAAAACAACAATTTATATATCATAACTTAAACATCTTTATTATGACCACTTGACTGATACCGGCCTGTTTTGCAGATCGCGCTTCCAGAGCGGAAGAGTCGCCATGGGAGGACAGCGAGGACATTGCCCTGGAGGCGCGCTGCCGCTCGGGCGAGGATCTTCTCGTTACGGTCAACTTGCGAGCTTCTGTCGATTCAGCCGATTACGAATTCGAACTGTAAGTTTTCTTTGGTAATGGCACTGACGCCGTACTTGGCTGGCGTATGTAGACACGTAGAGCACGCGTATGACGTGGAAAAACAAACAGGCCTGATATGAGGATGGAAAGGTTGAGGAATCGATAAGACAAAAGCTCAGAGATGGATGCTTTTGACAGCGTTTTGACAGGGTCGTTGCTGTTTTAGCGAGAAAAAGTTTAAACTCGGTGGATGGGGTAATAGTAGGTTTCGTTTGCGAGACAGATGACTTCATAATGGTAATGTGGCTAGATGTATGAGACCAGTTTAGTTCCAGAAACTATATTAAGGTGTTTAGAATCCAATGTCTTGTGATAATTTTTGTTGTTTTTAGATAAATCATAATAACTATTATTTATAATAGTTATCATGAAGTTCCTTTATAAAGGAATTCCTAATATGAAATTAATGACAATACAGATTCAAGAAAATAAAAATATCGCATATGCCAGAAACTAGATCACCATATTCTCGTGTATTTTGACCCCTTGAATATGATTCCAAGGTCAGAATTGGTTCTCCGCGTCTACATTTTGTAATATTGAAGGTATAAGATTCTTCAGACATTTTAAAAAGCTATGTATGTAGAATAGCTGGTGTCATTCAAAACTAACTTTGAATAATATCTCTAAATTTTTGTTTCCTGAGATTAATCTTCATTATTCTTCATTATTTTGTTGGAAATATGAAGGCAAAAATTGTTTTTGATTAGTTTTTTAAAGATATGTCAAAAATCGTAAACCTAAATATTACAAAATTTACACGTGGTGGACCAATTCTGGCCTTGGTACCTTGTGTAGGAGATCAAAAAGCACGGAGATATGGTGGCCTAGTCGGACCCCTTTTTCATTTTTGTGGGTTTGTGTAATGGAATAATAGTTTGCTATAAAGAAATGGTTGAAATCTTATTTTTTTTTCAAGTAGGTGATATTCGATATGAACGTTCTTTAATTTTCGATAATATAATTGAAATAGTAAATCATTTCAAATTATTAGTTTATGAATATCTCAATGGGGATCTGATACATCTAAAAAAATAACTAAATTTCGTTCCATAATTCTACAGAGTACCCTTCAAATTCGAGCTGGAAATTCTGTAGGATGGCAGATTATTCTATTACTCAGGGCAATTATTATCTGAGTACAAAATACAAATTAATATATTTTTTTTCAATGTACCGATTTTTTTTTAAATGGTAGCTTCAAAAGCTTCAAATGTACTGTAAAGGGCAATTTTCCCGTCTAAATAATTAAATAAATAAATAAATAAGCATGCATTATTTAAAATGGCTGGGATTATAAATTTACTATAAAAATAAAAGAAATTATTTGAATTAAATTTTATTAGGTAAATATAAGAGTTTATAAAATTGTTTAATATAATAAAATATGAGAAGTTTTTATTTGAGTTTCAGTAAACTTACCGATGTGTCTAACAATAATTCTTTTATATGATAAATTTTAGCTTTAGAACGTTATAATATGTAAAAAGTGTTCGCAGATGCATGACAAATACTGCAGTATATAGTTGATTTATCCTCGACAGACAAACAGTATATAGCAATCTAGTTATAACAATTTGCCAACAGACGGTCGGTACAGAAGGTTTCGTGATTCAGTCGGATAATAATAGTGCAAATATTGGAGGAACAAATGAAGTTTATTATATTTTATATAAATTACCACTATATGCTTTCCAAAATTTAATAAAACTCAATAACAAAAAATTAATTACCTTTGCAAGAACAAAGTCAGTTTAATATGTTCAACATCTATGTAAATTCCTGATAATTCATTAAATTAGTTTCGTGTTAAACTTTACTTTTTTCTTTAACTTTTTTACTTCGGGATAGGGCTATTTTTGATATAGTAGTTTTCAATAAGTTTTAGATAGAAAACATTACATTCTATATCATATAATGAAGAAATTTTTTTCATTATTATACTCTATTAATTGTTAAATTTAGTGTTCACAATCAATGGACAATATTATTTCCATAAGTCAACTATACAATATATACTAGTATCTTGTTATTAATAGTGACTATGCGAGCACAAGGTTGTACATTTTCGTAAACTAGGCGAGAAAAGGTCAATGCCGTGTACATGAATATAACTAATTAGAGAGTTTAAGGGTTGCCACGGCAATCAGTTGCCAAATGAGATTTAAGAACCAAGAAACGTTGTGCTGTATTTCTCGCCTAATTCATTTCATTTTACTATATAAACTTTGTAAGAAATGTATAATTTTCTATTAAAAAATTATTGTATAAATCTTTAAAAACAACTAAATAACCCGCTCCATATACACATACGATTCTCATTCTCCCTTTCATACCAGGACGCATACACACGCAGCAACCTGCCAATTTCCACATACTATTCGCGTTAAAAGCAACAACACATCTCTCGGAAAATCCACATTCCCACTTTTGGAAAAAGCCAGTATATACTCGCAGTGTGGCGAGCGATAAAAGTGTCCGCCAGTAAATCGTCCCGATTTCTGCGCGAGTCCGCGGCGAGTGCGCGCGAGTAGTCGCGTCGGCGGTGCGTCCGTGCCAAGGATCGGTGAGCGCGTGAGCGGGCGAGAGGTGTTATTTCAAGCCGGCGTCAACTTAATTTCGCGAGGTCGGAATTATTCTCGTCGTGTCATCTCGTGTAGTCGTAGTCGTCTTCAATGCCAGGGGCAGAGTCACTCGCTCTGTATATACATATAACAGCGTGAAGTTCTCTTCGCGCTTTCCACTGTCCACACGTACTTTTTTTCTCTCCATAGAACTGGAGTTGTAGGGTTGGAGAAATTTGGATTGGTTTCTGTTTGTTCTTTCTTTGTTCGCGGGGGGTGCGGGTTTATTATATATTGCAAGGAGAGAATCGGAACGGAGCCGAGGAGAGTTACGAGAATGCAGCGCTGCTGCCGCTCGATTACGAAAGACGAAAGCTCGCCGCGCGTGCTATGCTAAATTCGACGCGGCGCGCGTGCGCGCGCGTTATGTGTTATGCATGCCCGATTGCGCGCGAGCGATTTTCTGAAGGAGTGCGAGAGCTGAGAAAATTGCGCGTTATGTATACGCGGGGGATGAGGTTTTCGAACGGTTGGGGTGATCAGTAATGAATCGTGGAATTCGGTGTGAGGGTCTCGTAATGATGGATTTGAGAGGGTTGATAATACATATATGGTTTAGATAAACTGAAATTTTTTGTTTATGTGTAATACGTCTTGGCAGGTATTAGGAAAAGGAACATTAGGAAAAGTTTAGAAAGTTGTTTCAAATATTTCGTTCAATGATATGTATTTTGAAAATGGTATATTTAGAATTTCAAAAATTCTGCCAGAGATGAGGTTATAAATTTAGATATTTACGTTTTTATTTTTATTTTGATTTTTCATGTTAATCACCCGTTTCTTAGGAATTTTTTTCTAGATAAGAATTTTACTAAAAGACAATGATAATAATCTATAAATTATCAATGATTACATAGCAAAATATAATTTGCAAATTAAAATATTGTATTATAATATGCAAAATGTATAAATACGTAAGATATAAAAATATATAATTAGTCTTACAAAAGGCAACGCAAATAATTCAAAACGATTAAAACCGTTTATCAAGTTAAATACGCATCGAATATCAAAATATTTACAGTCGATATGCTTTAATAGTAAAAATAATGCACCAAAATTTTGTCCAAATCACAACTCTACAACCCCATCGTGTACACATTAAACACATGCAAATGAAAACCGCGACGTGTATAGCTATATATCTCGGGCGATGCGTCCGCTTTGCTGGCAATAAAGCGTCTGCGGATGCACCTGGGTTGCAGGCGCTTTATATAAACGGCGCGTCGCAGCGGCTGGTAGTATAATCATCAGCGATAAAATTTTTTTTCAAGTTCAAAAGCCTGTACGACGTCTGCTAAACCCACGCGGTTCTTGACCCATTTCCCACCTCGCCAGGGCGCGCATCACCGGGAGCGCGCGGGATTAGAAAAGCTCTCGTGTGTATAAACAGTAGTGCACGCGTTTCGTCAGAATTATATGTATACGAGAAGACGCGTGAACTGGTTAAAATCTTGGAATGATGCTTTATAGCCGGAGGATCAAGAAACTCCGCAGTAGATTTAAAGAGATTGGCTGGTATTGGTTTAATAATGGTTTTGGTGTTGTTGGATAGTTGGGTACGATTGTTTATAAAATGATACGTTGTATTTTTGAAATTACGAAGAAAAAATCGGAGAAAAATGTTGAGACTAATGGCTGTTTAATAGTTTATGGACTACAAACAAAAATAATAGTAAAAAAAAAATATAGTAATGAAGTATTATACTGATGTTATATATGATTTATTTTATTGTTTTAGGTGGCGTTATATAACATCAATTTACATTCTGAAAACTACATTTTTGCAGGTACAAAAATAACGTCCAGTATACGTCACTTCAAATAGATGGGTTCCGTCATTTCATATATGTCACATAAAAATAATTCAGCGTAACATTGACCTTGAATAAATCCTCTTACATTTTCCCTACAATTATAAGAGGACTTTATTAAATCAAGTGGAGCTTTCGCTTTCAGAAAAAAATTGCGTGAACTAGGTGAGAAATTCAACTTTGACAGAAATATTTGAAAATTCTTTTTCATTCTTTCTTTTCCACATTCTTTTCACACCTCAACAAGTGGTTCGGTTCCCATTCACCAGGTCACACCTCTTTGTTCACTCACAAACCTCACCACGAATAACGAACTCTATTATAACCTAATTTGAAAGATCCAGGAACTTGGCAATCGCCATCGAGCATCCGACCGACCGATCGACCAGCCGCGCACTCTCAATCGCACCTCGGAAAATTGACAATCGAGGGAAACGAGAACCGAGACAGAGATAGAGAAGATGACTCGTCGTCTACGTCGTTCTCGCGCGCTTCTCGCGCTCTCTCCGATGGAAATAGGCCGGGGCTGTTTGGTGGCGCGACGCTCAGCGGCCGCCGCTGCTACACCGAGCGTGCGAGCGAGCGTCTTCTTCTTCGCCGGGCTTTATTGTGACGTTTCGCGCAGCGTCGCGACGACGACGACGACGCCTCGTGCGATCTCTGTTCGCGTGTTTTTGCACGGCTCTATCCCTCTCTCTCTCTCTCTCTCTCTCTTTGTCGCAATCGGGTGCGGCCTTCTTTTTTCGCGCTCCGCGCGCTCGCCGAGTTTTGCGAGCGGCCGGCGAGACAAAAAGCGTCGGAAAAAGCGCGAGTGAGTGCGATTTTTCCCGCGGTCAAGTGTACACTTAAACCCAAACATATACACATACACAAACGCGTGGTGAGCAGTGATATTGGATTCCTCATCGGTGCTAAATGCCGAGGAGGCGAGAAAGAAGAAAAAGTAGGAGATAAAGAAGAGAAGAAGTTTAACGGACTGGATTGTGTATACGCAAAGTGTGGCATGGGAATTGTAAAATTGGGTCGTGTCTAAAAAAAGGCGGGAGAGCACGTTGGCGAAATTATATTTATAAGTTCGCAGAGAGGCGTCTGCCTTTTTTGTCCAAAGTTGTTGTAACTATATGGATGTGACATGTGTGAAATAGAAGATATATAAAAGTGACTGTGATGATGCCGGAGATGATTGAAATCTGATGGTTGGTCAATGAGTGTTCGTCCTGGTGATTTTGATAGAGGAGAGAGAGAGAGAGAGAGAGAGAGAGAGAGAGAGAGAGAGAGAGGAAAATCGATGGATCATGACGGCTCCGTGATAGTTGCGAGATCATCGGTGACGAGTCATGGGAAGTCAGTGCTGCAAATGCGACAAAGAGAAGAAGTTCATTACTTGGAGCTCGACTCAGCCCTCCACTTACCGGTAAAAATCGGTCTTATCATGGATATGATGAATGAATGAAATGATTTAACAATATTTCGCGAAATTAGGTAGGAGTGCCGTAAACTGTGTAAATAATAAGCAGATGGTCTGGTCTTTGAAGTAGTAAAATTAGCATTGAAGCAGGGAGTATTGCAATAGATATTACAACTTTTAAGAAAACCAGTACAAAGTTAAAGCAAAATGAGTTATTTTTGCAACGAAACAGTTTCAAGGGTTTACCAGTTGAACTATAATAATAGAAATTATCACAACCTAGTACCGGTCGTATATTTTTTCGGTGTAATGACTCCTAAAGATTGCATGATAAATCGAACGATTAAGTACAATTAATCCGCTGTTAAACATGACATAAGTCTTTGGCAAATACCAGTTGTTATAATTAGAGTACAAAAGGTATTTCGGTCATTTTTATCTTCATAAATGACGAGCCGAACTTTGGTTACTTTCCAATTGGAATTTTTGCGTTCAATTAGAAATAGCGACGGGTATGACATTTTGTTGCTAAGAACAAGGTCACGGTTGTTGATTAAAACAAAGTAGTCGGCATGAGTATTAGGTGCAGTGTGTTATATGGGTCATGGCCACACATTGATTAGAAATAACTCTATTCAGAATATACTACCGAAATAAACTCATTTTTAAAACTTGTGAAATGTACATAATTTATTTAGCTAAATGTGAAGCTCGATTTACTTCAAAAACACTGCATGATATATTAGACAGAAAATGGATTACACGCACTTAAGTGAAATGGACCCTACGTACAAAAGAGATTAGGTTATGTTGCTTTGAGTAATGTCGTCCCATCAATACAAACAATTTTTCTCAATTTTTGGAAAAAATGATAAATTATTGTAATTAAGAAAAGAGTTTTCTTTATACATTAGAATGTTTTTGATATTTAAAATTCAACATTTACCTACTCGTTCATTGAATCTAACGTAAACTAAAATTCAATCCGCAAAAAACTTTACCCAAGCGAAGAATCTCAACAACGCCAAGTCAAACCCACGAGAGGAATTTCACATAAAATGTCTATTTAAATCCAAGACAAGTAACTCCAGTTAGCATCTTCATAAATTAATCCTCCTTCGCTAGAACCGCAAGCCACAAACAAAAAGCCTAAAATTAGCAAAAGCACTTTTTCAGTCTTATGCGCGAAAGCTCGCAAAAGCGCATCGCGCGGTCCAACGTAAACGCGCGCGTTTCTCTCTTATCCCACGTGAGAGCGAAGCGGCCGCGGTTTAACGAAGATCTATATCGTTGCGCTAGCCACACACGCGCGTACCCGATGATCTAGAAATATCGCGCTCGCTCGCCCCTCGTGTAACTGACGTAAGTCCGTAGCTTTTATGACCCTAGGAGGCGTGACATAATTCGCGGGACGTCCGATGATCCCGAAAAGCTCGCGCTGCTGTCGATATACTCGCCGTCGATCATTTTATACTGGGCGCTTGGGAAATCGAAGATGATGTTTTAGAATTTTTTTTTCTTTTGGTTTATATGTGAAAGAGAATTTTCTGGTTATAACTTTAATGGTTGAAGAATTTTAGGTTAATCAATATATATCGAGGAGTATTTTCTTTTAAGTTATACTTATTTAGTTTTCTGTCAGTTATTTTTATTAGCTTATTTTATATAGTAATTATAGATTACTGAAATCATGTTAGTGAATATCAATCGAGAACTGATCTCTATCGAAACCATGTTGAACAGAAAGTCCTTTTTGTCGAAGAGTAAATTGATGAGTAATCTCAAGCTTTATTCTGTCAATGCGAATGATACCTTTATCTGGTGTTTATACGTATAGAGAAGATTTATTCGTGGTTGCCATTCATTTGATCGGTTTACCTCAGCATTGACTTTTCGAATAGAAATACCTTATTCCATCAATTAAGTATACAAAAGTTTTCAATATTTCCAATATTTTTATTAACTGATTTAGAAAATTAAAGGAGTTCTTTTTAGAATTTTTATTTTCTTTATGAATTTATTATTATTGTTGTGTCTGAGAAGTAGCAATGAATTATAGTCTAAAATTAAAAAAATGTCACTTATCAGTCATAGTAAAAATATTTTGAAATTTCAAGAAAAACCAGTGGCTTTTTCCTGTTTACTTTCTCAGTGTAGTTAGCAACATAGTCACTATTACATTTTCGTAATACATCCGGTACAAAAATAAATACTTTCTTATATTCGTACTTCGTTTGCGTACTTTATTTAATAAATACTCTGCAAATTAAAAATATAAACAATTCTAAATATTATTATAATATATTATTTAAAGCATTATTCAACATGTGACTATACGTACACGTACGAAATATATACACTGCTGATACACTATATATATATCTTTACCAACAAACAGAACCAGCGTGAAAAAAAGAAGCTCAAAGTATCATGGAAATTTAAAAAAAAGTACAGGTCGAAGCTTTCTTTACTCGCGGTGGGCGTAAGAAATACGCCGACGATGTTTCTCTCTGTCGTCTCTTGCGTTCAAGGTTGGCTCTTGCCGGGGCAGCAGCTCTCGGAATTCGGGCGCGCGCGAGCGAGCGAGCCGACGATGAGAGCTTGCGCAATGCCGGGCGTGAATGCGAACCGCTTGAATGGGAGACCCGAACGAGCTTTGTCACCCACGGGGAGTCTGAGCTTGTGCTTTTCGAGATTAGTATAGAGCCTGGTTTTTGTGATCGAATGTTAGTGATGGTTTTGAGAATTAAGTGTTTATCAATGTTGCACTGTTTAATACGTGTAAAATGGTTAAATAAAAATTATTAGTATTTTAGTTAATTTAGTTGTTTTGTGAGCCATATAAATTTATGAGTCATATAAATTTATGAGTCAAATATAAAAGATTGATTGTTTTATTAAGAAAATATGTTTCAAAATTTAGAATGTAATTCAAAGAATTTCATAGGGTTTTGAACTAAAATCATTCTAGCATCATAAACATCTTCTTTCATGTCATCTTTTCAATTCTAATAGATAATTGAACCGCGCTGCATGAAAAGGAATTTATATATATATATATATATATATATATATATATATATAACTTAGTTTGATAAAACTCAAATCATTTAACAATTTTAAAAC
>JAYJLV010000001.1:15119861-15137120 GCA_036873485.1 Torymus texanus | reverse complement strand
CAATTTTCAATCTAATAAAATACAAGATTCTCCTGAGCAGTTTGGTCGTGTCTATAATGGAAAAACGAAGTTTTTGCGCATAACGGGGGATACTAGTTTTTTATCTCCAGAGTACTGGAAACCCATCATATTTGATAATGAATAATAAGTATATAGTACGTAGATATTTTGTAGTCGTAGTATTTGAGATTAATGTGTATGACTGTTTTCGATTTTGAAGCGAGTTTTAAGGTTCTCAACACTATTTCTTTTGTACAGTGGTTATAATTCTACATTAACTCTTCTAGTTAAATATATTTTAAGATATATCCGATAATTTATGCTAAAAAATTATAACATGAAATAAATTCATGATTTACTAAGACAAAATCTTCGATTTTCACTATTAACAGGAACCCTTTTCACGTATAAATTTGCAGATACCCCGGAGAGCTGCCATATCCGAGCGACCGTTTCCGCGTGGAGGCGCGCGGCAACGTAGTACAGCTGACGCTGCAGCACGCGAGCAGAGATGACGCGGGCCAGTACAGACTCGTAGCTAAGAGGCTGCCGCCCGACAACGAATCCGTGCGACAGTTCACGAGGCGGGTACACATGGTCGTCGACGAGCCCTCCTTCACCGAGGAGGGCGATCCGCCCCTCTTCCTCCGCCGGCTCACCGACCTCACCGTCAAAGTCGGCACGAGGACGCGTTTCCTCGTTGAGATACGCAGCAATACCGATCTCAAGGTGCGTTTACTTTCCTTCATACTATGAAACGTGTTATTATGTTATGATGGAATATAGTATTTCATTGGAGGTGAATGAAGAGTAATAAGGTTTCATTTTGTGTAAAAGGGATAACTTTGTTTTCTTGTACTTAAATGAATAGACATAAAATGCGTATCTGAATTGAGATGTTTAGGTGATATTTGTAATAGAGTACCAAAGGATTTTAAATTAAAATTAGAATATGGCTAATAGCTGAAAAAGCAATAATTATAAAATTATACATTAAAGTATAAATTTCATATTACAAACACTGATAATATAATGATAATGTTACGTGGTATTATTTATTCATAAATGAAATGCAATGTAAATCATAATTGTAATAAACTAATTAATATAGTTTATTACTAGTCAACGCTTTTCAAACAATAATTAGTAATTTAAGGCGACAAATGAAGAATGGAGTTAATAATCAACTGACTTAAACACTTGTACGCTATTTTGAGCCTCTGTAGTTCTAGTAGTACGTCGTATTCGCTTGTGCATATAATTCGTTCTAAAATACGAGATTCCGTAAATATAATGATGGTGTTTTCGGTACAGACTTAAATTAATTTTGAATTTTACACTATCAAATTTTATAAAACAAAATTCAAATTATTTACACATTATTATAGTACCGTTTATTTACGAAATGTTTAAAGCATTTTAATTTACAATTGGATTATACAATTTTATTGGGCCATATTTGGCTAAGAAACATTGTATGGATAATTCGCATCCAATGCAATATTTTTTCAATTGAAATGTTGTAAAGTTAGTATGGTATAACGTAAAAGTTGATAATTTTTGTTTTTAAAAGTGCTTTTCATAGTCTATAGAATTACTTTAGAATAATTTATTTTCCTATTTGGTTAATCCACTTCTAGAATGTTTTGAATATACAGTACCGCTTAAAAGTTTAGGAACGATGAAGTAATTTTATAGCTAGATAAAAAGTGCAGACATTGCATTTTAAAGGTCTTTCCAAGAGGTTCAAAATTGTGTATTTATAATTTTTTAACAATTTTTTATTTTTTTGGAAAATTCATTTGAAAAATTAAAAAATTTTGATTTTTTTTTAAATTGCTTTATTACTAGTCATTTTTTAAGGAAAAGTCAAAAAATAATTTTCTTAAACAGATTTCGAAAGTACTTGGAAAAACCTTTAATTTTATCTTTTTGATAATTTTCTGCGATTTTTTTTTCGGGAAGGAACGCTTGCTTAAAGTGACTCGTGAGCGGTCGAACGACGAAGTGTATCAAAAACATTAAAACTTCTTAAAGCGAGATCTTATTACTACACTAACTTTAAGCAAGCGTTTCTTCCTGAAAAAAATCGCAGAAAATTATCAAAAAGATAAAATTAAAGGTTTTTCTGAGTACTTTCGAAATTTGTGTAGAAATTTTTGGCATTTCCTTAAAAAATGACTAGTAATAAAGCAATTTAAAAAAATCAAAATTTTTTAATTTTTCAAATGAATTTTTTAAAAAGATAAAAAATTGTTAAAAATTTTTTAAATACATAGTTTTGAAGCCCGTGAAAAGACCTTTAAAATGCGATGTCGAAAAAATTTCTACGATCACTCCTTGCCGAGATATTACACTTTTTATCTAGCTATAAAATTACTTTACCGTTCCTAAATTTTTGAGCGGTACTGTACTTTAAAATTTTTATAACTATGACATATTTTGCAACTGATGTTTCATTTGCTAATATTTGCTAGATTCAATGTATTTCATTCGTACAGTAGAATCGCCTACTATGAACACACTATAAATAGAAGTTTTGTAAAGGAATAAGAAGGGTGTCTAAGATAACAAAGATGAAAATTTGACAATGAAAACGAACGTTGGAAATACTTTTTTAGAAAAATATAATGAGATACATTCTTATATTATGATTAGTAATTGAAAATTACGCTGCATTATTAATAAATAATAAATCTAAAAATAATTTTGCATGTATAGGAATCAAAGGCTATTACGTAAAAGAACACCTACAAAAGAAACAGTTCTACATTGGATTTTATACTAGTCGAATGGTAACGCAACTGCAAACCCAAAGTAAAAAAAAGAGCTTTAAGCAAAACCAAGAATCGCGATTACCTGGAAAATGCGAAAGCCGCGCTAAAAGAGAGAAAGACTCGGAGCTCTGCGCGTTTAATCGCCTAAATCTGGCTTATGCGCGGGGATAAATGCGGACTAGCGTGCGCGCGGAAAGTCAAAAGCGGAGCTCCCCCTCTTTCTCTCCTACTCCTTTGCCTGGGTTCCCCGTGCCCGAAACAACGGGGCGGCGCCGATGCTTCCGCATTTTCGCGACACCGATGAAGCCGACTGTGAATTATGCATCGCCGTTAACTTTCGTCGCTTTGTGGGAAGGCACGACGCGACGCGACGCGCGACCGGAGAGGTCTACGACCTCTACGTACGTGCATACGTACTATTATTATGCATTGTTATAGTGCTCCACGCGTACGTTTATTGGAGTAATGTGAATTTACGCCTCGCGGTACGTATGTATATATATGCGTTAGAGACGACGAAGCCGCGCCTCTTTGACGCGCGCTTACGCTTCAGCGCAAATATTTCGAGGCGCGTGGAAAAAATAGTCGGCCGGGAAATTTCGGCAATCCGCGAGTACTGAGTAATTGGCTTAATTTTAGACGCGCGAGAAACCTTAGTTTACTAGATGGGGTTGGAAATAGATGGTTGCTGGATTGATCTGCGAGATGTTGAGATGTCAAATTTAAAATAAATGTGCGCATATAGGTAGTTTTATGTGATGTTTATATTATTGATTTTTATACATGTACGTGGAAAATTTGTCTATATTATTGAAATTGGAAAAGTATTTTTAAGAAATAATTTTATAGAAATTCTATATGTTCTTGAATAATAAAATTTTAATATTATTATATAAACAAAATAAAATTTAATGGGTATTGTATACACGCGATACAATAATAATATGAATAAGGATTAATGAATTTTTAGTTTTAAACATATTATAGAGAAATTCAAAAGATATGATCTTTCATGTATTCGAAAATGCATTAAAAAAATTTAAGATCATTTAACAATAACAATTGTTATATGATTTCTGACAAAAGTTAGATTTTAATGTTATGATTAGGATAAATAATGCAATAAAAATATTATGAGCTCTAAAAATTAAAAAGAAATAAAATAGTTTTGACGAAGATATATTATTTTTTATCGAAATTGTTTAAATAATAACGTGTACTGCTATACTTTTTGTACAATGATACTAAACAATAAAATTTGGTCAATTCAGCTTCGATTCCTGATTTTAAGTTTTATAATACTTTCATTGTATTTCCGTATAGACTTGTATAGAAAAATCGGTATCTACGTTAAATAATTACTTACCGTAGTAAAAACGCTAGAAATATATTTTAGTCGGTATTGTATTATTTAAAACATCCTTAAATAAAAAGTACTGTACCGTACAATCAGTTTTCACCGGCAATAAAAACAGCAAAACATTACCATCTGGGCAAATTCCAAGCCAAGCAGCAGTCGAGTTATAATTCGCATTGTTAAAATTATGCATTGACGTGCATCCTGAGTCATCTCCGCCGGGCCGCTGCTGCCGGGCGAACTTAGATTTATAGCCCCGCGAAGGGCCACGCCGGCTCGACTCTAGAAGCTATTAAGAGGCCCGCACGCGGGGCTCGGCGTCTAGCTCTCGCATAGATGAGAGAGAGAGAGAGAAAGAGAATTACGTGGAAGCGAGAGAGAGAGAGAGCGCTCGCAAACTTTAATTATGATCCAATTTTAGGTGACTTGGCACAGAAACGACGAGCCAATCCAGGCGGGCCCGAGGTTCTCCTTCGTGCACGAGGGAAACTTTTATTGCGTCGACGTCGCGCCGGTGACCGTCGAGGATCAAGGCCACTGGACCTGTATGACGGAGAACCGCTCCGGTCGATCCTCCTGCACCTCGCACCTCAACGTCCTCGGTACGCAGCCTCTTGTACCCGGGTGGATGACACCTGTTTTTCTTAATTTTAATGGTCGACATTACAGTTACGGTCTCTGATGGTTGTACATTGTTTTATCGTGGTTGAGGAGTTTAAAAAGTTACAAAATCTGTTGACTAGGGCTAAGTTGCAAAATTTGTATCAGTCCGAATTGTTTCTCATAGGATTATATAATGGTTCTTCACTCGGATTAAGAATAATAAACAATTTTTGAACGCTAAAAATTTAATGTATTTGTAAGATCTAACTACTCAATCTTTAACTACTCACACTCGAGACAATAACGTTTATCGATCGTTTATAACAACGTACATTAAAAAAATTGAAATTATTACTATTAAATTGATTCATATTTACCTTATAACTGATAATACTCAGACGTTTTACATATATATATATATATACTCACTAATATTTACCGTTCAATTTTCAGTTCCAAAAGCTTACAAGAGACCAGAATTCGTAAGTGAACTCCGTGCATTGTTAACGGAGACCGGAACAGTTTCTTTAGAATGTAAAGTTGTTGGAGTACCCACCCCCGTTCTAAAATGGTTTAAAGATGACAAAGAAATTAAAGCTGGAGATGTGTTTGCACTGACAGCTAATCCCGATGATCCTACGTCTTTGGGAACATACACATGCAAAGCAACGAATTGCATGGGTACATCACATTCAACATCTAGAGTACGTAAACAATAAATAATTTTTTGGATTGCATTAATTATTTGTCAAAGATAAAGTAACGTTAAAATAACAACAAGTATACAATTGAATAAATGATAATCTAATACAATATTATTAAAGTAAAATAATTCCTTTTAGGTTCATGTTGTTGGAAAAGGAAGTAGAGAAGGTTCGCTCAAACCAGCCGATACATTGATAGTTACTGGAGACCCACCAATTTTCAAAAAGATTTTAAGAGATGACTCTTGTAGAATCGGAGAAAGTTTAACCTTATCTTGTCAAGGTAAAATTAAAATTCCACTAAAAGATAGATTATATTAAACTTCTTGTAGTAATTGATTATTTTCTTTTTCACCAGTTCAAGTTCCTCCATGGCCAAAAGAAATTACATGGTACAATAAAGAAGGTCGTGTAGAACAAGGAGACCGCTATAAAATGATCGAAGATGGACTTGGAGGCTATGTAATCTACATAAATCCAGTGGAAGCTGTTGATGAAGGCGATTGGAAATGTGTTGCCACTAGTACTGAAAATGTCAAGCAATTTACAACATGTTTTGTTGCAATGTCCAGTAAGAAAATATTATTTTTTTTAATTAAAAACTATTTTTTTCCATTTTTTTAACAGAACCGTAAAGAGATTCACAATTCTAAAGATAATCATGTCTCGGAATTATTCCAAATTCCACTATTTAATAGTATAGATTAAAACATCGTGATTTAAAGAATTAATTTTTTAAACGTCTAAGGAGAATCCAAAATTTTAAATGATAAATTATTTTATAAAAAATTACTAATTACATTTTGGTTTTGCGACATAAAGAAGTATTCATTGTATGACAAATTATATTGTTTATTCTAAACTTTGGTAGAAATTTGGAATAAATTTTTATAATGTTCATGTTCTCCTGTCAGTTCCTAAAAACTACAGAAAGCCTCGATTTATGGAAAGTTTGAAAGCCGTCCTCACAGAAGAAGGTCTTGTTTCATTTGAATGCAAAGTTGTTGGTTTTCCAACACCTTTTTTAAGGTGGTTCAAAGATGGCCAAGAACTGAAACCTGGTGACGTTTATCAATTAACAGGAACTAATTCTTTAGGTAAATTATTTAATTTTTTTTAACTAAAATCGATTTCATTAATGAGATCCTTTTTAAAACATCATAGGGTCTTATTGCTGTATTGCAAAAAATTGTATGGGCGAAACAAAAAGTACAGCAGAACTAACAGTCGAAGACATACAAAACCAATTAAATGAAGAAGAACGACTTCAACTTTTGACTACAAATCAACCACCAAAATTCATTAAAGGATTAAGAAGTAACGAAGCAAAAATCAGTGAAAATTTCAAATTTTCTGTACAAGGTATTTAGACTTAATTAATAAGAAATGTTTTGTTAGAAGTTAAATTTTATTTAAAAATATTGATCCATTCATTTTGATTAATTTTAGTAAGTGTTATGCCAGAACCTAGTTTAGCTTGGTATCGCGATGACCATCCTATAGAAAATGAAGACAGATACTTCATTGAACGAGAAACTCTGGGTATCTGTCACTTAGAAATTCAAAAATTAGAATTTTGTGATCAGGCCGAGTGGAAATGTATTGCTAGTAATGATTATGGTCAAAGTATTACTTCATGTTTTCTGAAACTTATCATTCCAAAGCATTACAAAAAACCAAAGTTTTTGGAAAATTTGCGTGCTATCTTATCGGATGGTGGTGCTGTAAATTTGGAATGCAAAGTTATTGGTGTACCACAGCCAGTTCTCAAATGGTATAAAGATGGAGAAGAACTTAAACCAGGTGATATTCATAGAATAATTTCTGGACAAGATGGAACATGTTGTTTGGGGACTTACACTTGCGAGGCTACAAATTGTATGGGAACTGTTAGTAGTTCAGCATCTCTTCTTGGTTTTGAAGGTAACAAATATTTCATATTTAAATTTAGTTGATATTTTTCAAACTTCCAAGCAACAATTTAATACTTAATTTTAGATCGCGTCTCTTCAACTCCAATACTAGATGGTAGCTCACCAATCATATCACAGACAGATCATGAACGTGAATTAGCACGTAATCTTTCATTATCAACAATTCATGAGGAAAGAACATCTCAACTCTTAGATACTGCACAAACTGATCATTCCGTAACTCTTGATGATCGAGGAGAAGTCTCATTTAGTTTTGATGGCAAAGAAATTTCTGTAAGCCTTTATGAAACGCCTGATCTCACCGAGGAAGATGCATTACAAATAGTTGAAATGTATGCCGATCAACTATCTGAACATGTGACAGGTTTGATTTTTTTTATACATAAAGTTTTTATATTTTTTTTCATTAGCATATATTATATTTTTAATTCTTTTTACAGAACACAATATTGTAGAATTACCGCCAATGCGATTTACCAAAGAAACTTCTACATCTGGAAATTTATTAATGGAAGCTGTTGTAATTGACGTTTCTCCTGATTACTTTGTAAGTGTTGAAGAAGATGATTTACGAACTGAAGCTGATTTAGAAGATATGTCCATGACGGATGGTGTTTCCCTTTCATCTCCACCATTAACTGATTATGATGGCAAGGTACCCATGCGCCCTCCAAGAAGAAAATCAAGCAGTGTTTCTTCAAAGTTCCAGGATTTACTAGAATCCGAGAGTTATCATAGCGCAAAAGAACCAGTAACATCATTTGCGGATGCTTTTACATCAGCACACACTAAGATAGAAAGTATTGCAATGGAAACTAAATCTCAAAAAGAAATTAGGAAAAGAAGCATCAGCGGGGGTTCTAGTCTTGAAGCTAATGATTCATCATTAGATTCTGTTTCTGGTATAATAAAGAAGAAGAAAAAAGAAGATAAAAAGTTGAAGAAAAAACGTCGATTAGGAGAAAAAGGAAGTTCTGAAGACTCTTCTATTGGCGCAGAAGATGAAAATAAATCAAGCAAAATATTAGAGACAAAAGCATCTTTAGTAGATGATGAAGAAGACAAATCATCTTTAAAAACGAATAAAAATAGACTTATTGATTTACTTCGACAAATTTCTGAACCTGTTTTAGTTGTCAGAGAAGCTTTGATAGATTCAGATTTTCTCTTGGAAGATGCAAACTTAATTAATGCATTTGTAACAGATAATATTGTAATTCCAATTCAAAGTCTTTGTGAATTGATTGCTGAAATTGAAAACAAAGCTTTGAAAGGGGCAGGCGATCGATCGTTGATGCAAAATGTTCGAATTTCAATTCTCGAAACCATTGGTGGGCCGACAGAAGAATTATTAAGAGGTTTAGAATTAATTAAACGCCAAGAAAATAGTACTGACATTCAAACCCATACATCAATATTAGAATCATTAGTAGATCCTGTAGACGAAATAGTTTTTGGATTGGGAAAATTAGAGTATGAATTATCTGGACAAAATTTTAGTGAAAGTCCAGTTGTTTTGGAACGTACAATTCGAACGACAAATAGGCTTGGATTAAATCTAAAAAAAGCGAACAATGAAATTGGAACTAAAATGTTTACAGCATTGCGAAAAATTCATCAGACTTTACATGCTTACCTAGATAGTATAACGTTAAATCAGGTAAAAGTTGTAATACTGATTATTTTTAATTTGCAATAGTGGAGAGTTTTTGTATAATTATAACTTGTTATTATAATGATAATTTAGTTTTATTTTATGTATTATATTTTCATAATGAATAATATAAAATAGAGTATTGATCTAATATATCTTTCTAGTTTGGTGGATGGACAGAAAACATTGATGCTGTATTAGTTGAGTCACTTGCACGGCCTCTAGAAGAATTGGAACGGGAATCGAAAAATATGATTGTAAGAGGATTTCCTGAAGAATCTTCGGAACTAACAAAAATATCAGATGCATTTAACGAATTGCTGTCGCGTCTAGATGCACTTGTAGTAGCGCTTGAAGGTTATGAAAGTGATTATAGAACCAATTTTGTTGTAAATTTGAAAACTTCATTAGTTGCTGCTGCTGAAGAAATTTCAAAATCTAAAAGTGAAAAATCAGAAAGTCTTGATGAAACTCATAATTTACCGGAAATGATTCTTGATGCCCTTATCGATGCCCAAGCTAGTGTTAATGCTGTTCTTCATAAAGCAGAAGAAATAGATGAGGAAGAAGGGAAAAAAATTCTCCAATCGTCTGAATTAACATTGAGCTTAGCGGAGTTAAGAGATGCTGTATCATATGCTGTGCATAAAACTACAACATTGAGACAAGACGAAACAATCAATGCATTAATTAATTTAAAAGAACCATTGATAGATTTGCAGTTATCACTTTCAACTGATAGGGCTCCTGAGGAAATACCCATGATTGAAAATATCATGCCGTCGTTGAACTCATTGCAGAAAGTTGTGGAAACTGTTATTCAACACGTTGAAAATGTTGAAGCTGAAATGGAAATTTCAGACGTGATTAAACCTATTTGTACAATTGTAGAAGAACTAAAAGAGCAAATTCCAATGATACTCAACAGCTTCAAACAGGATAAAATTGAAGCAGACGTCAATATGATAGAAGTTTCAAATCTTGATGCAAAAAGTGCAATACAACAAACTATTGATAATCTGCAAATGGCTGCGGAATTAAGCACAGTCCATTTTGAATTGGCGACTATTTTAGAAAAATGTGAAAATAAAATAGGAAAAATTGAGTCTTCACCCGTATTTTCAAAAATTAGTGAATTAAGGCAAAGTATAGGAAATGCAGCTATTGAAATTGATAAAATTTCTTCAAAAATAGAACCAAACGTAGAAACTTTTATAGAAGAGTTATTGGAGTTAAAAGAACCATTATTAAAATTACAAAATATTTTATTAACCGAAGATAGCACTTTACAAGAACAACAAATTATTGTAGAATTACTTGAGCCGTTAGAGAGGTAAGTAAGTTGTATTGATAAACAATTACTATAATTTATTATTTTTTATATAAATTTTTAGATTAAAAATGGTTGCGGCTAATTTTGGTGAAGAAGTTATACAAACAGAAGCAATCACATCTATTATTCATTTAGTGGATGATATTAAAAAGGATATAACACTTCACACTAACATTGCTTTAAATAATGCTGTTGAAGAAGAATTAAATATTAAATCGGAAAGTTATTCCTCCGTAGATTTTGAACGTAAAGGTATACAAGAAAACACTGGAGTGGAAACTGTACAAAGTTCCAAATTATTAGAGGGAAAGGAACTAATACAAACAAGCATTATAAGTGAATTATCAATAGATCGCGCTAGTGAAATGCCAGTAGACTCTCTTGATCAAATACAAAATAGATTAGACAAGATAACTGAAAAACGTGTTATTTATCCAAAAGAAGAATTTGCATTTGTTATTTCACAATCACTAGAAGAAATTCAGCAAGACATAACAGCTATTTTAGAAGAATTTGAACAAGAATCTGTGACAACCCCTCATCCAGTTTCTCGTTTAGCAGAAGCTCTCGAAAATCTCCGAAGAACAATTTCAGTTGTTCAATCTCATGTTTCTCAGATTGCTCTTGAAATATCTGATGTGAAGTCTGAATCATCTCATGCTGAATCATATGAAAGTGCAGAAAGAATATCATTGTCTTTAAAAGAATTATTACAACCTATTTTAGAAGTTCGGGAAGCATTGATTCAAACGCAAGATCACAGAGCTCCAGAATTGTTACTTTTAACTCGACTTGATCAACCTATAAAAGCTATTGAGTTTAATGTTTTGCAATTAGCTTTAGAAGCTCATTCTCATACAATGGAAAGTGATGAAACTTCGAGTCGTGCAAGTTTAGATGCAATGGCTCGTGCTCTTGAAGATATTGAATCTCAAATTCCCGTAGCTCTAGATGAAGTAAATTCACGACAAGAGGTTTTAAGTATTTTACGAAATGTTTCAAAACCACTTGAAATAATTAGAGAAAGAATGCATGAAATATCATCAGATACCTTAAATGAAGATAATTTAGAATTTGACATTACGAATATACTTAATGAACCACTTAATAAATTTAGAGATGTATTAAATGAATTATTTTATAGTATAGGATCCAGTGAATATTGTGATGAGAAAAATAAAAATGCAACTTCAATGCTAAAGTACTTAATTGAACCTCTAGTTGAATTACAAAGTTCGTTATCTGTTATTAGAAGCAGTAGAAAAAGTTCAATAGCTGAAGCAGCATTATTAGATGAGAGAAGAAATGTTATTTTACGTGCCATGGAGGAAGTAAGATATGGTATTGATCAAATTCGAACTGAAGTTGGCAAAATAGGAGAAGTAACACCTCTAGAAAAGTTAATAATGACATCTATTGACATATTAGATTCAGCTGCTATTTCAGTTCAAAACCAAGTGAGGTAATTAAACTAATTTCTTAAGAAGCATGTGTGTGCGTGTGAGCATTGTGGTTATGTATCAGTAGTACGTGCGTATAGATTTATAGTTGTTAATAAGTTTTCTTTTATTATTTCAGCGAAGCAAATTATACTCGACGACGAAGTTGTCTGGGAACTTTACAGGAAAGAACTGTTGTGCCTTTGCAACAACTAGGAGAACGAATTGCTACAATAGAGGCACTAATGGATGAATCTGCTTTGGGATTAATTTTACAACCTCTAGAAACTTTGTCAAAGCAAGTACAATTAGCTCAAATACAATTTCTTCAATCATCAGAGCAACCGTTAGATGAAGAAGCTATAATTGAAGGATTTTTATATCCTGCAAAACGTTTAAACTCTGCATTAGAATCAGTTAAACAAAGTGAAAGCTTTCCTATCAGTAATGACACTATAAATCTTTTAGAAGAATTAGGAGAATCAACATCTTCTTTCAGTTCAACTCTTCTAGCATTGAAAAATGAATTGATTCAGGAAGGTGCTAATGAGAAAGCTTCAATCATTGAAACCTTAACTGCAGTTTTAGTTCCTTTTAAGAACATAAATCAACTTATTAATGAAATATCTGAAAATTCGGGAAAAATCTCACAAATTGACACAGAATCTGTAGAGCTAGATGATCTCAATGAAGAGGAATCACTTATAAAACAGGAAGAAATTATTGAAACAGAAGAGAGAACTAGGAATGAAATTGAAGATGATAAAGTACCGACTATATTAACGACAGTTGAAACAATAGTAGATGAATTTATCGAAGTATCAAAAAGAGAGACGGAAAGCTTAACTACACTAAAATTTGCTACAGTTGAAACATTAGGAGAAAATGGAAAAGATCATGATGATCTTAATATGCAAACGCAAATGGCATTAGACATTAAAGAAGAGCAGATAACAGAACAGACGCATGTACAAGACTCCGATCTTAGAGCAGGTGAAGTGGTTGAGAGCAGTATAGTTGATCTTGTGGAGTCAGCAACAGGTTTGACTACGGAAAGGCGAGATAGCATCACTGTTTTGTGGTCTTTGATAAATGAGCCTTTGAATAACTTACAACAAACTATTTCATTGATTCTTGAAGTTCCTTCAGTAATTGAGTCCATTCGTGACGTGGAGTTTAGTACCACTCAAGATCACGTTATTGTAGAAAGATTAACGGATTTACAGACATCAATTGCAGCTATGCAACAAATAACTACTGATGATTCAGAACAAATCACTTTGGCTGCTTGGCAAGAAACTAGTTTACCAATATTACAAAATTTAGCTATGTCATTAGAAAAACTAGGAGAGCATTTACCTATGTTAGCTAACCAGAGTATTACACAGGAAAGTGCATTTGAAGACATACCAGATAACAAGAGCGTAGCAAATGCTTTAAAAACATTAATTACCCCATTGCAAGAACTAAGAGAACGTTTAGGATTGATAGTTGAAGAACAAATATGTTATGAGCCAAAACTTTCCGAAATAGAAGATGAGAATTTGATTGGAAATAAAATTGAAATTGTTACCGAAAAAGATGTTTGTCTAGAATCTGCAAATGTAGATGCAATAACAAGTTTGATAAGTGAATTAACCGAAAAGAATGAAGAAACTATTGAAAAAGAAGGTATTCAAGGAGCAGCTGTTATATCCAAAGAGGACGATACAATTTTAGTGTCTGAGAAGATTTTAGATGGAAACATTAGAAAAGATATCCTTGTAACTGAAGAAATTATTGCTGACGAAACTGTTAGTGAATTAAAAGATTTAGAAGGTAAACTTGAGCACGAGAACATATCAGTGACTACCCAGGAATCCAAGAATGAATGCGTATCATCGGAAAATATTTTAAATAGTAAAACTGAGGCATTGGCGCTTGTGCAAGAAGTATCTCAAGATAAAGATAACGATCTACAAGATTTGAAAACATTAAAAATAGACTCTTCAGAAGTTAAAATAGAAAATGTACCGAATAAAGAATTATTAGGTGCGGAAGAGATGGAGTTTGATGAATGCACTAGTGAATTGCAGAGTATTGACAAAGATCTGCATGAAAAGAGTTCTGCACTTACTACAGAACCACTTGAAGTTAAATTACCTTGCGAAGAAGTAATAATAACTAAAGTTGATACGTCTATTCATAATGAAACAAAAATAGAACAACAAGCAGATCAAAAGGGATTATTTGATGAAGGTACAGATACTATTAAAGATCTAAATATACAATCTGTTGAAGCCGAAAAGTTAACTATTAAAGATTTGTCTTCCCATGAGTATGTAACAGAACATGAAGTTGTACCTGCTGAAAATGTCTGTGATATAGAAGGAATGCCTAATATACAACAAATGCAAACAGATGCAGCCACTTTAGAGAAACATGGAGACGAATATATTAAATATGAAGAAATAAAAGAAGATGAAGTAAAAAGCGTTTTACAGTCTGATCAAAAGGATAACATACATGAAGTTATGGAGGTTCAAATTCTATCTGATGACGACATCGAAGAAATTAGGAGTCTAGAGTCTATGCCATCGGAGAAAAATAAAGTAGAATCAACCTTTATATTACAAGAAGCGCCGATGTCAGAAGTAGTGGTAAGTGGCGAAAGTACTGCAAACATACAAGATGAAGAAAATCGTATGAATTTGGAAGAAGTCGAAATAACAAATGAGGCCTTAAATGAAATAACATTTGATAATGTGACTCTATCAAAAGTGAAAATTGAAGAACATCATGCAAAAGAAGATGATCAAATAAAGGGAGAAGAAATAGTTAGTCATACTATAGAAAAAGTCCATGAAGGAACTAAAGATTTAGATATGGAAGAAAACAAAAAATCAGATAAAGAAGAAACTGAAAAAACAAACCATGAAAAAGAAACGGATAAGATTAGAGTAGATGAAAAGGACCAGAAAAATAGCGAAAGAGAAAATGCCGAGAGAGAGGAAAAAAATATGAAGGAAGAAATTGAAAAAATAAATGTGGAGGATGAAGGAATTGATAAGAGAAAAGAAAGTTGTGAAGTAAATATACTAGATGGTAAAGATACAACTGAAAAGAAAGAACCATTAAAAAAAGAAGATGATCTTCCGAATAAAGAAGAGCAAATCAAGTTCGAAGAAGAAGATTCGATATTAAACTTAGAGCAGGAGCAGGAAGAGATGAGTCATGCTGAAATTAAAGTAAAAGCAGACGATACGAATGAAAAATCGAAAAAAATTGAAGGCTCTGAAGATATTCCAATAATTATAGAAAGTGAAGAGACAACTAAAGTCGAACAATATGATGAAGTAGAAGAATATAACGAAGAAGAAGCATTATGGTCCTTGATAGAAAAACCATTAGATAAGTTACAGGAATCTCTTTCTAGAATCATTGAAAGTCCCTCAGTTATGGAAGCAATAATTCAAACAGAAACAAAGACAGCAGAAGATTATACAATAATTGAATGCTTATCAGACTTGCAAATGTCAATAGCAGCAATTCAGCAAACAGTTACTGATGATTATCAACAAACGACAGTCTCATGGCAGGACCAAAACTTGCCGAAATTGCAAAATTTGGCTGAATCAATTGAAAAACTGGGAGAGTGTTTACCAACCTTAGGTAATTTAAATATATTAACAGATGAATCTTCCATGTCAGATAAACTATTAACTGAAGATCACGATATGGCAGCAGCATTAATGACTTTAATAGAACCGTTACGAGAATTACGAGAACACTTAGGATTAATAGTAGAAGAACAAACACCTTATGAACAAGCTTTAAGCGAATTGCAGACCGACCGTACTGATTCTTCAATGCACAGTGATGTAGAGGAAATAATTCATCAAGCAGAAGATTTCACACAGGTAGCCGCTGTGCAAAGTATGGACGTAGAGATATCGAAAAAAAAAATTGATACTGAAGTAGATAAAGAAATTAAGAAAGAAGACAAGATAGAAGAAAAACTCGAGAAAAAAGAGGCGGATGGGTTAAAGGCTGAAAAAGAAATGGGATTCAAGACTCTAGATGAATCTGAAAAACAACAAGTTGAAGAAGAATACAATAAGCTGGATAGCGAAATTAAAGACCAGAGGACTATAGAAGGAAAAAGAAAAACCGAAAAAGAAGAAGAAGAAGAAGAGATTAAGGCTGAGGAGGAAGATAATAAAATAAAGGAAGAATCTAATAAGTTGAAGGTTCAGGAGGATGAGCGCAAGAAAAAAGAAGAAGCCGAAAAACTCAAAGCTGAGCAAGAAGAGCGTAGACACAACGAGGAAGCTGACATACTCAAATCAGAGGAAGAAGAGCGGAAGAACAAAGTAGAAGCCGAGAAGCTGAAAGCGGAGGAAGAGCACAAGAAGAATGAAAAAGACGAAAATCTGAATGCTGAAGTGGAGGAGCGCAAAAAGAAAGAGGACGCTGAGAAATTGAAGGCTGAGGAAGAAGAGCGCAAGAAAAATGAAGAAGCTGATAAGCTGAAGGATGAGGAAGAAGAGCGCAAGAAAAAGGAGGACGCTGAGAAATTGAAGGATGAGGAGGCAGAGCGGAAGAAAAAAGAGGAAGTTGATAAAGTGAAAGCTGAAGGGGAGGAGCGCAAAAAGACAGTGGACAGTGAGAAATTGAAGGCTGAGGAAGAAGAACGTAAGAAAAAGAAGGAAGCTGATAAACTGAAGGCTGAGGAGGAAGAACGCAAGGGTAAGGAAGAAGCTGAAAAGCTGAAAGCTGAAGAGGAGGAGCGCAAAAAGAAAGAGGATGTTGAAAAATTGAAGGTTGAGGAGGAAGAGCGCAAGAAAAAGGAAGAAGCTGATAAACTCAAAGCTGAGGAAGAAGAGCACAAGAGAAAGGAGGAAGCTAATAAAGTGAAGGCTGAGGAAGAAGAGCGCAAGAAGAAGGAGGAAGTTAATAAAGTGAAGGCTGAGGAAGAAGAGCGCAAGAAGAAGGAGGAAGCTGATGCAGTCAAGGCTGAGGAAGAAGAACTTAAGAAGAAGCAGGAAGCTGATAAACTGAAGGCTGAGGAAGAAGAGCGCAAGAAAAAGGAGGAAGCTGATAAAGTTAAAGCTGAAAAGGAGGAACGTAAGAAAAAAGAGGACGCTGAGAAATTGAAGGCTGAGGAAGAAGAACTCAAGAAGAAGCAGGAAGCTGATAAACTGAAGGCTGAGAAAGAAGAGCGCAAGAAAAAGGAGGAAGCTGATAAAGTCAAAGCTGAAGAGGAGGAGCGTATGAAGAAAGAGGATGCTGAGAAATTGAAGGCTGAGGAGGAAGAGCGGAAGAAAAAGGAGGAAGCTGATAAAGTGAAAGCTGAAGAGAAGGAGCGTAAAAATAAAGAGGACGCTGAGAAATTGAAAGCTGAGGAAGAAGAACGCAAGAAAAAGGAGGAAGCTGATCGGGTGAAGGCTGAGGAAGAAGCACTCAAGAAGAAGCAGGA
>JAYJLV010000001.1:15079477-15116826 GCA_036873485.1 Torymus texanus | reverse complement strand
TTTTTTATAACAATTTTATAAAACCAATTTTTTATAAAAATTTTATAAAAATAGTTTTATAAAATTTCTATAAAAATGTTATCAAATTTTTTTACATGGGATTCTTCAAAATAATTTAATGAGTTGTAAAAGGTATTATCAAATTTTGCCCACATCGATAAATGCATTCACAAATCATGTTTTGTAGTTCAATATTAAAGTATTCACCAATCATTATGTATATTTTTTGTAGCGCGGAAAATGTCCAACATTTTGCACCAAATTGACCAATTGCACCATTGCTGAAGGTTCTCATATTCGATTAATTTGCACAACTATCGGTCAACCAGAGCCACAAGTTTATTGGACGAAAAATGGAGACAGAGTACGTCCAGGTGGACGAGAACGGACGAGATATGAGAATGGCATCGCAACACTCGAAATTACAATTGCAGAACTTGAAGATTCTGGATATTATTCCTGTATTGCGAAAAATACTTATGGACAGGTATCTACAGAAGCTACAGTAAGGGTTTATTCGATTTATGAGTCTACTCCCATGGGACCTACATTTACATCACCAATAAGTGGTTAGTAGTTGTGAAAATGCTTTTTATAATTATTTTTGTTCAGTAGAAGTTTATTCATTCTCTTATCTATTGTAGATAAATATAGACTAGCTGATCGAGAATTAATATTAGAGACTCGAGTACGAGGACAACCAACTCCTTCGATTTCATGGTTAAAAGACGAACGAATTCTCAGAGGTGACCGATATAAGCAATCTTTGCTTAACGATGGTGTTTGTCGTCTGCAGATATCTGAACCTGATCTGTCAGATAGTGGACAATATATCTGCAAAGCGACCAGCGACAAAAGCGCTGAGCAAATACGACACGCAGTTCACTTTGATGGTAATTATTATACAAACTTACATGAATTAAAAATAATAAATAAAATAAGACAATTAACTACTTTGATGTTTAAAATCTATTTTAATGTTAAAGCGCACGAACACCGAAAGAAACGAACAAGAAAAGAAGATTATGTATTCGATAGTCATCTCTACAGTTCTGGACGAGAACGGGAAAAACTTCCACGTATATCATCTTCTCTTGCTGATTACAAAGTACCAGCTGGGGGAACAATTGCGTTACAAGTTGAAATAAAAGGTAGTAAAATCATAATGTTCATTATTTATTTTGTATCTATAATACAAAATGGAACTTCTTATTAACTTTGATCCTCAGATGCGCCAGCGCCAAAAGTCACATGGCTTCGTGACCGGGGGGAAAGAAAAGAGCCTATTTCAAGTCCGAAAATTCGTACTTTCGCGGAATCTGGTATTTACACACTTATTGTGCCAGAGGCAACAGAATCGGAGGCTGGAACTTACGTATGTAGAGTGAGCAATGCTTACGGTCATATAGATACAAGTGCGACTGTTGAGGTGATTCCATTGAGCAAATTCGATGATTTGGGAAAACCGGCGATGTTTGTATCGCGACCTGTTGATAAAGTAATGCACGTCGTGGACGGAGAGGCTGTGTCTGTTTCATTTAGAGTTAGCGGAACACCAAAACCTAGAGGTAAATATGATTATATTATTATAACTATATAAACAAAAACTTTAATTTGTTTGATTAATATTTTATAACAATATTTACTTGTTAATGCATACTTTAGATTATTATGTATGTATTACTTTAATAATAAAATGAGTGTATTTATCTAGTCGTGTGGATGAAAGGCGTGCGAGACATTACGGACGGCCTACGATCACACAAAGAAATCATCGACGATTACGTCAGGCTGACACTAAATAGAGTAAATCTAGAAGACGAGGGAACCTACTGTATACTTGTAAAAAATTGTTATGGCTGTGACAGGTCTTTCTTCACATTGAAGGTTATTTTATATTAAAAATACTTTTATTGTTATAACATTGTCATGGTAATATGATACTTATAAATTTTACATTTGAATTGTTTAACTTAAAAGGTAAGGCAAAGGGCTAGGTCCTTAACTCCGACTACAGAAAGGTTCAGTTCGTCGGACCGTCTATCAGATGTACACATAAAGGAGCAGGAATCTTACCTCAGGAGTAAGTAAACTTTTTTATTCATTCAATTGCAGAGAAATTTTATTTATCAAAAATTATAAAAATAAATGCGCGTGACAAGTGTTGAGAGATATAAGAAATTTACATACAATACTCATAAAAATATACTTATTATATAAGATAACAAATAAAATATTTTCAAATTTTATATTTCTGTAATAAAAAATATCATTGGACTGAAAAAAAAAACGTTCAAATAGGTGCCTAGCAAAGAATGCTCTTACAAAATAGGTCGGAATAACTAAAAATTATTGTTCGTACATCCCACGCAGTGAATTTGAGGAACTCCCTCGCGTACTATTTTCGTCGGGTTCACATCCCCGCCAACGACGAATCGTCAAGAGTGGCGCGTCCAACCAATTTTGAAATTTAGTTCGTTGCACGCGGTCCAATTACATGCGCGACTTTGGTGCGCGCGCGCGTTGCACTTTACGACTATTTGTATAATATACTCGTTGCAATTAATTTTTCACTCGTCAGCAGTTGGCTATTGTGTCGAAATTTGTTTTACGCGTGTGATGAGTGATTTGGAGAATAATGATCTCCGACGTTTGTAATTTTTCTGACGATCAGCGACTTACCGAGGCTAAGAAACAGTTAGTGCGACGGTTGAAATTGTCATGGTCTAATAGAAATTGTTCGGATTCAGAATTGTTAAACTATCAAGGTATTTTTAACTTTGCGTAAAAAAAAACATAACACAATATACTAAATTAAAGTATATGAAAATATGATCTAGTTAATATAATGTCAAGTATAGAATTTCATAAAAATATAATTTTTCAATTAGATTAAGTTAATCACGCCTTTATCTATTACTATTTATTTATTGACAAAAGTTTAGATAACTTTAACTTGTGCAAATATACTACGTTAACATATACATTTTCAAAATACTAACATAAAGTGTAACAAATTGGAATAAGCAACAGTATTAATAATAAGGTGGTAGTTGAAACTAACGACGAATGAATAATGGCTTTGATAATTTACATTCTATTTAGACGTTCCGGGACCAATTAGTAGCGAGCCTATCGTTGTGGATGGCGGAAGAAATTGGCTTTCATTGAGCTGGGGAAAAGCGGATCAGCGTGGGCCTGCTCCGGTCATCGCATACCGCGTTGACGCCTGGCAACGGGGAGGAGATGGAGGTGCACGATGGGTGGAGGTTGTTATATATCATATTTAATAACCTTACGTAATAGCTAGTAGTTTCAATTAAAATACTCTGCCAGGAAGAGTCCAAGTAAATTTTTGAACTTTAAAATAGCTGTTATCTTTGAAATTCCGTCTTGATTATAATTAGCCTTTTATACATTCTATCAGTGAGCTTATTGTTTTAAAAATATTCTTGAAAAATGCGTTTCTTTCTAAAATAAATACAATTAAAATAAAATAATGTTATTATACTATATAACATGATTAAGTTCAAAACCCAAATTATTTCATTCGATGAACGTTTCATTTTAAATCTCATTCATCGTGGAGACAAGAACACAATAGGCCTTGCCCTCGAAACCGAATAAATTCGAGAGAGTCCCCTTTATTTCGAGCAAATTCAATTAAACAAGTGTCATTTACACAAAGTGAAATTTGTTCCCGTTGAAAATAGCTTGGTATCACGCCAATCAACTCATTCGACGCCTTCAACCTTCGACCCGGTGGCGAGTACAAATTCCGCGTCACGCCGAGGAATCGTTACGGATGGGGCGAGTCGGTTACGATGAGTGGCACGGCCACTGTATGTGACGACGTCGAGATTCCTGAGTTCACGAAAATTCTGCCTGGACAGCTCAAAGCTCTCGTCGGATCGACAGTCACATTGGAATGCGAAGTGAGTCTTGTTGGTGTACCTGTTGGTACTCTTACGCTAATGTTAAAGGGATATTATTATTTTTTTATCTTCAATTATGATTAATGTATCGAAATATTCGATTTCTATTTTGTATTAATACAGGTGCGCAGTGATTCGAAATTCGACGTAAAGTGGCTACGAGAAACCACGGAGATTGACTCCACTGTAGATTCTAGATATACGATTAAAAATGTAAGGAAAAAATGTTCGCTAGTTTTGAACAAGATCAACGAAAATGATACTGGAAGATACGTCTGTGAAATTATGAATAAAGCTGGTAAAGTGTCGTCATATGGACGAATCCTGGTAGTTAACGACCCAAAGATATTAAATGCCGATACACGGTTAAAGAAAAGGTATAGCTTACTATACTACTGTTGCATTGGTTGTATTTTATGCATTTATACTGAATTATTTACTTTTTAAATTAGCTTCTTCGATGGTTTGACGGATGACGGTCCACCGCAATTTACAATGCGACTTCGCGACAGAAGAGTGCAAACGTCATACCCTGTGAGATTGACGTGTCAAGTTTTTGGATGTCCTGAGCCAGAAGTAACTTGGTTAAAGGACGGCACGCAAATTACAGAAACTAGTGAGTTATTTACATTTTAGGTTGAAATAACTTTCCTCCTACTTAAAATGACATGTAATCATTAAAAATATCATAAATGAAAACACAAACTTTCGATCTGATTTGCAGCAATACGATCGATCTACATCGACGAGTCACACTTCCACACACTGGAGATCGCACGTGCGAACCTCGACGACTCGGGCACCTACACTGCGTGCGCCCGTAACGCTAACGGCTCTGTCTCCTGTCGCTGCGTCCTTGTCGTTGACAAAGGTATCCGGGCGTACATAGCACCTGAATTCCTCTACGGATTGGACGTGGCATACGCTGTCAAAGTAGGCGGCGAACTCCGACTAACGTCCCAGATCGAGGCTTATCCCAGCGTCGGTATCGTTTGGTAAGTAGATATGGATGGGTTGGTGCTTGACTGGATATTTAGAAAATGTTGTCGAATGTGGGTTTATTTGTATTATGTATCCTCAAAAGTCTATAAGAAATACTTTAACTGAATTATCACGTAATTGGGTTTAGATATTTTATTAGCTTATAGTAATAAATTTGATGAATAACAAGTTGCATTTATTTCTACGATGTTGCATAAAATATTAAATAAATGTAGTTATATTATAACTTGTTTCATACAGTTATATAGGTATGAATATCGAGTATCCTTCTGCGATTAAGAAACTTCATTTGAAAAAGTTCAATAAATCATAACACCGTCCTATTAATAAATCACATTTAACGAGGCGAATTATTATTTATGCTCATTTTATTCAACTGCAAACACTATCTTTTCGCAAAGTAGGTTAAAACGAACCCACGTTCGAAAATACATTTGAATAAAGTCATTCCGCCACTTGACCCTTCAAGAGCAATTTGCACACACACGCATGAGCACGACTCTCACTTATTGCACGGTATTTAGGCACCGCGATGGAATTCGCCTGAGACCGAGCCGCAGAGCAGCGATGTCGCTGAGCCACGACGGCACGGTCGAGCTACTCCTGGCCCGCATCACTAGCAGAGACGCTGGTGTTTACACCTGTACGGCTACCAACGAAGTTGGCAAGGCAGAAACGTCCAGCAGAGTGTCCGTAATTGGTCCCGACGATAGTGTCGCACGCGACGACGACGCCACGGCTGCATCGCCTTATGTCGTTGTCAATCCACCAGATGTCGATGTCCCGTGAGTTTCGTTTTGTTGCTTGTATGGTGCCTTGTTGTTTTGTGAAATAAAATTGAAAGAAGTAGTTGTAGAAAGTATAAAGGTTATACGTTTTGAATGTATGAGGGTATGTTTACAAATTGATTCGTTTCGGTACAGATTACAGTGTATTTCTTGCCTGCGATTTTTTTGTTTTTTGTACTTTTTTTTATTTTTTGTATAAAGTATATGACTGAATTCGGGATAAGTAATGGTTCGGAAAAATATTGTTTCTTAAATAAACCAGTATTTGCAACAAGTATGTAATTAACCATCAAGTATACGTAAATAAATTTTGAAGAAATATTGCACCTTGCAGGTGTTTCTGTGAATCATGCATCTCTGTATAAATTTAATATTTCTTATTATACAAACAAAATTTGTGATAGTTTTTAATAATAACAAAGGAATGATTTTAATATCATGAAATACCTGGGACATTTGTTGCTCAAGCATTAGTTGTCAATATCATTAAATTATAACATACTTTATTACTCATTTTTATTCTGATAATGTTTTAATTTTTTCCTAAAAATAGATATACTTACAGCGCATCAAATATGAAACCAGAGCAAAATTTTTCATTTTAACAGAATCTTTATCTTATCCACTTATTTGATTTTATTTATCAAAAAAATTCGAATCCCCTTTCTTTATTTACAACAAAAAGCTATATAAGTATCATGAAAAACCGAAAGTCACGATTGTAATAATGTTCTCGTTTGATCAACAGTTACTCCAAGGTGCCGCTGTTCGTGACGAAGCCCTTATCGACGGAGGCTCAGGAGGGCGATACCGTGATCATCCAATGCGAGGTTGTGGGTGACCCAAAACCCGAGGTCATGTGGTTACGCGACTTTCTGAAGGTAAGTCTCTCTCACTCACTCACTCACTCACTCTTTCTCCTTCCCACCTCACCGATAAGTAACCCGCAGCATTACTCGATCGTGTTCGCGAGCGACGCCGGCTCATTACCGATGTGCACGTTTTCACTCAACCCTCGGCACGCGCGTACTCGCAATGACGCGCGACGGCCTTGCCGCTTCGAACTCTCTCGCCCAAGACAGGAGAGAAAGAGAGAGAAACTGGCGCTTTTGGCAAAGTACGAAAAGAGCCGCAGGTTTCTCGTGTGCTTGACGGATGGCTCGTTAATCACCGGGCTACTTACTACATGGGAGAAGTTTTGGCCGCGATGCTTTGGAGAATAGAAATGGCTGTCAAGCGAAGGAGTTTCGCGTGAGAAAGTTTTTGGAGATCGGTTGATTGTTTACCTGTTGAGTCACGTATAGCTCTCGCTGTGTATAGAATGGATGATTATGTAATGGTGGCGTGTGTTTGATCATTTGGTTTTGAGCGCACGCAGAGAGTTTCTCATATTGACATTTTGTGAAACTAAATTTTTCCTTTCTTTTTTTCTTTAAATTTAAACCAAGGAACAAGCTTGATTAATTTCGGGTTGTGGTGGAAATCGAGATAATTTTCGAAACGAATTCAATACGTAAATGAGTATAAATACGTATTTAATTTATCTATATATGGTGGTGAAGTATTACACCGACATGCATCTCATCAATTTATATGGAAAAGAATTTTAAAAATTCGAGAGACGAAAGTAAAAAATATTAAAAGCCTCCAGAAATGAGTCATCGATGAGTCGCGGCATCCTGATGCCCCTGCGCCCTACATATCGACATGCATTTATTGACACGTTACAATGAGTTATAAATAAATAAATTATGATTCGTAAATTACTTTTAAGCTGCGAAAAACTATAAATTTTGATGCGCCAAAGCGGTAATGTCTCTTAACTACCTTACAATCAGGATGATTGATTAGCGCAGTGTTTATCGTTTAGTGAAAAAATAAATTATTTTTTATTTGCGTATCCGTTTAAGTAACTTTTGCTATAAAAGTTAAAGTTATTAAAATCTTCCTCGATAACGATAATTTAATTTTTTACCGTCATTTTTTTTAATTAGAAGTATAAAAAAAAGTTGTTTTTAAATTTCTATTAGAGTCTAAGTTCAAATAATTTTTTTTTCTCATTTAGGTAAAAATTTTACAGGTTCAAACATTGACAGGCCAAAATCGGCATGCCAGATGTATCCTCCACATTACGAAAAATCCAATTACCCCCAACTCCTCATATTTATGACATAATAAAAAAGAAAGACTCTTAATAACCTCCTCGACCCGTCGAGAGCAAATACACACGCGTCCGTCATCTCGCAAACGTGACAACACAATCAACCTCCCCACCCTAATATAAAAAACAACCCACTCAGCTCTTTATTTCCAAAGTTAAAAAAAAATGAAGACGACGAATGCAAATCACTGGCAGTAATTAGCATCGGAGCAATTAAAAATCAATCTCCATCAATCAGCCGCAGATATCCCCGTCTCTGTCCTCCTACCTTTTACACCTGTCCACGAAATTTCACCTCTATAACCTCGTATAATATACACAATAGAGTTCACAGCACTCTATCTGTTAGAGTAGGATATCGTTATATATATATCTATACCAACGGCGGCGAGAACTTTAACGCGGGTACCTTTGCGTAAGAGAAGAGCCGAGGAACGAGAATGACGTGTCGCGCGCGTACACCGCCTAGTAGCCGATATACGTATACGCGGCGGCGCTACATTTAATGTGGGTCAAGGTGGGCGCGCGCACACACGCGAAAAGAAATGATATTCATTATGCCCGTATTCGGCGCTTACCGACCGCCTGTATATATATGTGTGTATGTGTGTTTGTGTGTACCACCTCGCCGCTTACTTTCAGCTATTCATCATCTGGCTGCTGCTGCTGTTGCTGCTCGCGAACGCGGTAATTGTGCGGGTATATAGCTTCGTCTCGCTTCGTCTCTTTTCGCGCTTCTCTTTCTCTTGTGAACCCCCGCGTGCCCACGTACACATACGCGCCTTTTTTGCATCTCTTCGCGCATACGCGTTATGGCTTTTTTGGAGCTCGTCTCTTCCCGACACTTTCACGCTTGCGAGTTGTCCCCCACCCCCCTTCTCCCTGAGATATACTCCGTGAGTTCTGGACGTGAGCTGCGTCGTTCATTTTTGGTATGGATTTTATTAGTCATCGTGATCGGCCTGTCGTGTGTTCCACTCGAGGGGACATTCCCCTGGATTTACTATGTTTTTCTGCACTGGAACAAGAGCATATGTTATGTAAACAGCTTTGCGTTTATGGATCACTTATGATCTGTGGATTTTATTAGTGTGGCTGTGTGAAATAATTTTCAAAGTGGAGTTGCAAGAAAGTATTTAAATATGAAAGGTTTTGTTGAATTTGAAAGTGATAATGTTTCTTAGCTATATTTTATTAAATAGCCAATCCTTAACAGGAACTATCCCGGGTATAATATACTTTTTGACAAATTTCTCTACTACGTATAAGATTTGTTTCTAATTTATTTTTAGTAAATATATAAGTACCTATAATTATGCACTGATTTTGTTTATAAATAGTATAATGTATTATTTCGTTCCATAAACTAGTTTTTATACAATAACATTCACATTTAATAATCATACGTTCTGAAGCAGAACCAGTTATTTATGTAAATACAACTGCTATTGTCTATCATATCATTTCTGTCATATGAAAGTAGTACTTAGAATAGAAAATCCATTGATCAATCTTTCTAGATATTTCTTTGAGAGGAAATTTAGGCGATCCAAACTATCTTATCTGCATAGTATGTAATGATTATGTTTGATCATGTGTGAAAGATACATAAATCAGATATTATCTTTTAGCAATCAAGGTGTCATTGCAATCTGTAGTGTAACTCAAAGTTTGTCACCTCTGATAAATTAGTTTCGAGACAACCCTTGGCGCCATACTGGAATATATTAAGCGTCCTACTTTCATTCAATGATATTTTTGATGTCATTTTTATACGCATTAAATAAAACTGGTAATTTATTCATTATAATATTGAAAACATATTTCTTTAATATGTCATGGAAAATATCATTAAAAACATTGTTAGTCTTGTTAATAAATTATATTGTTATTTTTTTCTTCAGTTCAGAATAGATATCTTATTAACATATCTAAAGTTAACAGTAATTATTAATGTTTACATCTTGTTAATAAGTATTTAAAAAACTGAATTGAAAATAAATAATTTTAAAAAATCGTGATCTTTTATTAATCCATACGCAAAAAGAATTTCATTTAGTACATAAAGAAAAGTAACCGATCGCATCCTTAAATTTCTATATCGCAATGCCATACATGCTTCACGATCTACGCACTGTTCTAAGAACAATAATACGATAATTTTTACGAATATTCATGACAATCGCGACCTACAAGCAACGAAGGAATTACTGTATCCTTATCTGTAACTACTCTGCATCATCCTTCATTAAGCTTGCCTCACACATCGATAAATTCCGATTCCGAGGGCGTTCGACTGCTCTGAAAAGTTTTATCGCGCTACCGCATCGCGGTGAGAGAAATTGTATATTTTACATACGCGTATATGCACACCTCTCAGCGTCCACAATAGCAATACGCGTTCTCATACAAGCAAGTCGAATGACGGAGCGTATCGAAGAAGTTCGGCTTCTTTTATTTCTTGCTTCTCCTCACCACGAGAGAAGGAGAACCTTGAGCGTATAGTTTATGCGCTCACAGGAGCTTAGGTGAAGGAGGATTCATTTTTGTAAGTTGAATTATGGAAATTGCTTTTACACCGTGTTTTATTGCTTCGGGGTTGCGGTATTTATTTATTTTAATCAACGATGTAAAGGTTATTGTGTGTATTATTTTAAGGATTAAGCAGTCAGCGTTTTAACGATTTTAATAATTATGTGCAATTATTAATTAACAATTTTACTAGTGAAGTCCACCATCAATTACAAGAAAAAGAAATGAATGGTTATATTTTTTCCGTTTTTTTCTTGACGGATCATCGTGTTTACATCTTGTTAAGTATTCGACGATGTAAGAAACTTTAAGTTGTTTAAACTGTGCTCGTATAAAGGTATATAAAGTGGGGAAAAAAGATTTAATTCAATCAGAAAACACAACTTCTATAGCTATAAAAAGCGTTGTAAAATTTTCGTCAAGTACGTTCCTTAATTACAGGTGATGTAATAAAGCGAAGCTTGCAATAAAAGCGCTCTTTAATAAATTCACGTAAGAATTTCACTATAAAAGTATTCATACCGCTCCTTTTCTACATACGTTCATAAATTTTAAAATATATTACAATAAACCGGCTCCCTCGCCAATTTTCTATCGAAATCAGCCAATCCGCGCAACGCCAACGCGTAGAACTCAAAGCATCGTTTAATTCGCGTAATACGCGCGTGCGCGCACGTATCGTAAATTCCGTTAATCGTCCATAAATTTCCGACACTCGACTCGTCGAAGTCAGTTATTCCAACTGTGTTCTTCTTTTTTCGTCGTATCGATGTGGCGGCGGCGCGCGTGCGAAAGAATTGAAAAGGACAAAGCAAAAAAAGCGCGAAGCCGAGAGGAACAAAAAAGGAGGAAGAGGCGAGCTGGATAGCGAGAGGGAAGAGCAAGGAAGGAGCGAACGCGAAGCGTGGCCGTTTTTCTGAACGCGTAATGAAAACTAACGATGTTAGAGGCGGTTTCGAGCGTCCTTATTGGCTTATCATGGATCGATGAGTCAATAGTTTTTTTTACGTAATTGATCGTTAGATGGATGGATTGCAGCTAACAATACGATTTATTAGTGGCATTCGAAATGTGGAGTCGTATTCAAATAGTGGAGCTTTACTAATGTGGAAAGAAGGTTAATTGGCGGCTCTGTGAACAACGTTTTGAAAATAATACAAAAAAGAGGCGTGAAAAGTCATATTTGGAATTATTCCAGTGAAGTGTGAACAGCACAGGTTTAGACTTGATATAGAAAAAATTGATGACTTGAGAATTTTTTTATGCTACATAATATAGGAGCGCAACGGTACAGCGATACTTAATCCTATATATTATGTTTTGCTTCCAGGCTGAAAAAGAATTCCAAAGCTAAACATATAATTACTATCGAAAAATCCTAACAGGAAATCTATATCGTGTTCAGAATATAGTAAACATCATACGTTTTACCTTTTATCAGATATGTGAAAGAATACAACAATGATATTTGTACCTTTTTGCCGCGAAATTATGAAAACCTCTTTCGAAAAAAATACCTTCATGCTGTTATAATAAGATCATTTTTTGCCTTTATTATATACACAATCTGATTTCACCGCTTATATGGTTTAATGAGAAAAAATATGTGTCACATGCTCATCTCTAAATAGACATCACGTTTATGTGATTCAGAAACTTTTTCTGCATTTATTTTATCAAGAGGACCTTTTATATTCGGCCGACACATTTTGTAGTCGTATTTCACACGTAAAATATGTACGTACGAATGTACTTATTTTAGCATTTAATTATGTGATGCAAGAAATACATAACATACGGATGATTGCACATGGATGCTATAATATTATACATAATGAGGAATTTTATACAATAAAATTTAGAATTTCAATAAATTGGTGCAAGATTTCGTTGAAGTGCTAATATATTAAAAATAATGGGTTTTTCTATAAATACTGGTACACGCTAATATCTAACGAAAAGTTTAATATTAACAAGTTTCTTAAAAGATTTTTATTCGCACTTACGTAAAATTATTATTTACTTACCCATGGTTTTTAATTATTATTAATTTATTTAATACTAATAAACTTCCAAACGATCAATTTTAATCGCGCAAGACAATTTTTTTCAAATAAAAACTCTAAAAAAAATCGCTCGATCATTAAGTATTCACGAAACCAGTACGACTCTTATATATGAAACAATAACACCTCGCACTGCCCTACCGCAAGCAACATACATCGTTACATAAACAAACACTTTTACGCAACCGCGAAAGAGGAATTTAAAAATCAGAGCCAAGAACTCGTTTCCCATGACCATTTTCCTAAAAGAAAAAACCTTTGACCCGCTATCCCATAGCATTCCAATCACCCGCGCAACATATCAAAGCTTTTCCTCTTTTCCCCGTCCTCCTATCCTCACGAGACAGCAACCACCATCATCTCTTCTCTCATACCTCATCCATCTCCCACTCTACCTCTCTGAAAAAAAAAAACTTTTCCGTTAACCTGCCACACACATACGTACATATATACACGCGTACGTAACGCAAACAACAACCATCGCGAAAGTGTCAGTCTGCGCAGTAGTAGTGGTTTTGCCCCACCTGCGTTTACCTGCGCAGGGGTCCACCTCTCGCGGCACGCGCCTAGAATAAGGGAGAGAGAGAGAGAGAGAGAAAGAAAGAGAGGACAGCAAAGTCGAACGCGAGCGAAAGAGAGATCGAGCAGGCAGCAATCGCGCACGCTCCGTCGGCTCGCCCACACGTGCTGCATGCGCCGGGCGCGCAAGCGCGCGAGAAAGAAAGAGCGAGACAGCTGTATAGCTTGTATAGAGTGCACTGTCAGGATTGTATACGCGAGTGCGCTGTGCGTATATGCGCACACTCGCGTTTGCGCCGCCCCGTCGTGGCGCCGCCGGCTCTTGCTAATGATCGCACGCGTATAGGACGATTATTCGTGACGAGTGCTTAGAATTTCGAGTATATTAGAGTGAATTGCGGAAGTGTGAAGGAGTACTGTATTGGTGTGTGTCGTAAGGGTGCGAGGATCGGAGGAGGAAGTGATTTGTGGTGGATGGGGATGATGCTGGTGTAGTGGAGGTGCCGATCGCGGTGGTGGATTAACATCGAGAGCTTTGCAGAGTAAGTTGTGCAATGAGACGTATTTTATAGTTTATTTCGTTGTATAGCAGAATGGAGGGACTTTTCGTTTATTTAATTTTCTGGGAAATATTAACAATAAATTCACGTAAATTTTTTTCAAGTTAGAAATTATTATGTAAGTTGTCTGTTTTATTTTAACATTATAATCCATCTTTTATAATAATTTTTAATTTTGTTAACTAAATAATTTAAAAAAATAGAGATTAAAACATTGTAGCTCAGATGTATTAATTATTTATTTGATCATTTTTTATAGCAATGTATTTATCTCTAAAACTTGTTTTCTATGTAATCATCGAAATTGGTCTCACTTAAATAGTTAGAGTTCATTGAAATGCATCGCACATGGTTCGTTTCACTTTTTAACTCAAAGTATTTCTGAAGCTTTTACGAAAATTTGCTACCTGCGGGTGGAATAATTTATTTGACATGAAAACTCAATGATGAACAATAGAATAAACTAAAAAATATATCTTTTGTGAAACAAGAGGTTGTGAAACAAAAGATAAATTTATGGATAAACTATTAACGCAAGTGTAATACTATTTACCCTAGGTAGATGTAAAACTATTCTCAGTTTATTCATAATATCTTGCTTTTAAATGTTTATATTTCTGTTATACTCTAGTAGAAAATTCTTTAAGTAAATAAAAGAAAAATAACCAATTTAGCAACTAAAAGGCAGAGTAAAAAGCTAATATTGACCGTACTGAATTGAGACCTTAAAATTTCATAGATGTGTGAAACAATGATAATTATGATAATGAGCTCTCAATACATTTCAGAACGTGAGAAAAAACCTTTTTAAATTCACAAAACATTGATACTTTAAAATTAGATACTATACTATAAGTGCTACAACTTTTAAAGCCATACAAAAAGACTTAGAAGTGTTTGATTTTTTTCTTAATATGTAAACATAAATGTAGGATGGACCGTATCGAATTGGGAGATTTAATTGGGAAATTTTTGAATTGTCCCAGCACAAAATAAAGATTGATGTATATAGATGTGCACATAAAATAACTATTAAATTTTAATTATTTTATTCTAAAATCTTTAATTATTAAAGATCAGATTAAGCAATTTTTCGTGTGAGACTTTGTTATTACAGATATTTAACAATTACGACTTTGTAATTATAGCAGTGATACCGTATAAAAGTTCTTTTTATTTTGTGTAATCGTGTAGTGTTAACAACATACATCAAACCAACACGCACTGTATAAAACTTACAAAGCATTTCGGAGAGTGTTAATATAATTTAAACTTACAAAAAGAAAAATAAAAGTCTTATTGTAAATAAATAACTCTACAATTTGATACATGTTATAAAAGAATCGTCCCGTGTAAAGCTTAAATACACATAAATTGTACATTTATTACCGCTTTTACAGGGCATAAAAATGTAACAATCTCAGTACTTAAGCTTCGAGGTCATTTATCTCAATATAATATATTTGATACTTTGCACATTCGATAATGAATCAACATAAATTTTTTATTAGTGTTATTATTTATACATAATTTACAACTTTAGTTTTTGATACTTAACCGATAATTAAGAATTAATTTACAGTTTGACAAATGAACAATCAAGTCATGAGCAATACAGTCAAATTGCAGCATTTAGTTATACTTTTTCTATGTATTATAACAATGATTTTGAATTAATACTTCAAATTTAGACTGGAATTTAACACGATAACTATTTATTAGTTATCAAAGTGAGTTATAAATATCAGCCATGTATAAGAAATCAATAACACGTAGTTGAAATCTGAAAAACGGCGATAAGCTTGCCACAGGAGCCATATAAATACACATTTTACATAGTTAAATCGTTTAATTTAAGTGTAACAGTAATTTCGATAGATATTTAATTTAGAATCAAACATAGACTACCACTTTCATTAGACTGTACATAGCCTCCAACCAAGAACCATTCCTATAACAACTACAATCAATCTATTAGATTACCTTTTACTTAATATTTTTAACCACTATTTTTTATTTTAAATCTACCCTCCATTAAGAATAACATAAAAAATCATCTCACTTACGTCCAACCATTTAAAATTACCTCCGCAATGAAAAGTTTTACTTGTCAAGTCAAAACAATTCCTTCTTATACATATTCAAACATCTCGATACTTCTATACACTCCAATCGTATCGCAATAAAATTTTTCATCCGATCAATCCTCCGATCCGAGAGCGCGGGCGCCTTTACGTCGAGCTCGTCGTTTCTCCCTCACCAATCCTTCTCCTCCTCTATCCTCCACCTATCATTCTCGACGTATTTGGATTCCACAATTCCCGAGTCGAGTCGCGTACGAGGCTCGCGCACACGACGGCAATGACTATCGGGGCTCCCGCATATGCCATACGTACGCGCGCGCGACGTTTTTAGCCGGCGAAACTGCGATGATTCATCCGCGGAACTCAATTAGCCGTGGTATCCCGCAGTGGCGGCCGCCTATAGTGCTCCTCTGCGCGATAATGGGGTGGTACTCAACGATTCTCGCTTTATTTTTCTTTTTAATCGTTTCGTTTCTCTCGTTGAGATTTTACCGCCATATAGCCGCTGCTGCTTTTTCGCCTCGATGTCGCGTCGTGGTCAGATCGCATTAATTTTGCGGTCGACGTCTCGACGTGACAGGGAATCGACGCGTTGTGTTCGTGCGCGGTTTTTTTTCAAGCCCCGTCGCCGTCGTCGTCGTCGTCGTCGATGTATGTACTCGAGCGTGTACTTTGTTTTTCGCCCTGCCGAGCAGGAGAGAGAGAGAGAGACGAGAGACGAGACATCACGCGCGTGACGTATGCCCACGTATGTAGGTACTCCGTGTGTATAGCGGCGAACAACATGATATTTTCATTATGTTTGATGAATGGCTCGCTTTTGTGCACTGCACTGAGAACTGGAAAGCGATGCCGAAGGAATCGGCTGTAAAATCAATTTGTCTCCGATGTTTTCTTGATGGCTGATTGATTGCGGATTCCCGGTCGGTTTCGCTTGGCTTTTTGTAGTTAAATATATTCATAGGGTTTTAAAAAAAGTGTATTCTGAGCGCAACATAATAATATTTACAATAATTTGACGAATTGTAGAAAAAGTTGATTAATTTATTATTAAAATTTAAGGGAGTTTTCATTCCTATAAAATTATAAACCTTAAATACAAAGTATATTGAATGCGCTTTGAATAAAAAAGAAAATGTAGACTAAACGAGATAAAAAATTTTATTTTCTCGCTATAAAGAGGTTTGTTTTATATAAACAAAATTGTAAAAGTTATTTTTCTTTTATTTTATTTATTTAAAGTAGTTTGCCTTGGGTAATACAGAAATCGACAGATTTGTATCCAAGAAGTCACTCCGTACGTACATACGATACTTTGAATTCCTCACATGAAGTGGGCCACTCCATTCCGTTTGCTAAAATTCAGCATTGTACAAACTTTCTAAACAACTAAATTTATACCGTGTCTGTAAAATGTTGTTATAGTATCACATAAAATTTTGTTGTGTTAAATCTCAAAAGAATTTTTGTTTTATTTAACTGAAAATCTCTAATAGATATTACAACTAAACAAATTAAAGTACAGATGATTGAATACTTAATTGTATTATTGCATTAATATGAGCTCTGATGAGCTTTGAAAAAACGTTGCATCATGTGTCATATTGAGATGACTTATGTTGATAATTTAATTACAATTTACTAGCTATTGAAAAATACTAATTTCTATCAAAGAATTGATATAATTGACATCCATATCAAATTGATATTTTAAAGAACTGAGAAAAGGACAAGAGCAACAAGTCCGTAGTATTAAAAACTATATCCTTTTAAAAAGGCTTTATCGTTCTAAGGCTATTTATTTTGTATTTGTCAGGATTAATTGCATTGTTATACGTAGCAATTTAAACTGAATCGGCAATAGCAAGTACAATTGTAAATTTCAATACCATAAGTAGCTACAGGCTCAGCAGGTATAGCCAATAATAGTTGACCGAAAAGAATTTTTATTTTAGTTACTGTCGTCAAGTTTCAGCATGCAGGGACTATTTTTTGACCTGGAATGAAAAATATATGACTTTATTGACGATTCAGACGTGAGTCACATTGTCACACTTACAGTTCACGCCTGGACAAATGTTTTCGCGCCACAGAAAATCTTACGGGTCTTATTACGCATGTTTATCGATTTTTGCTTTGCATTGTCTTCCTTATCATAAGCATCAAGTTTCTTTTATAAATTAGCAGAGACAAAGAGAATTTCTCTTGAAAATCAGATGCAATAAGTTAGAAAATAACTCCCTGCGACCATGACTCTTATACATAAATATAATTTAAACTTTTTAAACGAGATGGGTTTACATTAATTGTTTTAAATTTTAAATTTCCAAATATTTTCTTTTTATTATATATTCTATATAATAATATAATCAACACATGATACTTTAAAAGTATTAACTTGGGAAAAAATTTTACATCTAGTTATATTGGAAAATTGACAAATGCAGAATAGCATTTAACTTTATCTCTTTTTGTATTAAAGAATTTTCGGGATTTAATTCAACCATACAAAATGCATCCAGTGAAATAAGTATTGTATAATTTAATATCGCGACAAAGTATACCCCAGGTAGAAATTCTATTAAAAATAGGGCAAAATCTCAGTAAATCGTCAGCAGAAATGACTAATTATTGGCTCCCGGTGAAACGCTTTTTTGACATTATTCGCCCAATTAATAGATTGGGAATAACATAACCTAAGTTTCGAATTTTCTTTCCAAGTTTTCTTACAAACTTGGCGTTGAAGTAGGTGAAATATAACAATGTCTAAAAATTTAGGAAAATATAAACAATATACGGGGACTAAAAAATAGTTTGCAACACTCCTTTCATAAATATTCAGTAAAATTTATTTTTTTGCCATTTGATTCTGTCTCTCTCACTCCCCGTCATAATTATAAGCTTTTTCTTCGCCATTTTTTGACACATTATAAACTTTAGTACCTTCAAAATGGCCAAGAACAAACTTGTGCCGATCATCAAAAAAGTCACTCCATTTTTTGATCTATTTAACGTTCGAATAATGTGGAAAAAAGCGTTTCACCGGGAGCTAAAAACTAGACAAGAAAAGTACCAATTTTATGGCCAAGTCTAAAATAAATAGTCAATTATTGGGTAAAAATGTTTTGGATTTCCACCAGGGATGTGCCACCAAGCTACCGTCAAAGATGTTTTTCAAAATTAAATTGTACTACTTCTACGAACAACGTCAGAAAAAAGCAATAAATCACGGGACCGAAAACAAACACGCGAATGGAAAGTGACAATTTCGAAGTGACAAAAGTAAAAGATCCATATCAGGACTCAAATTGCATCACGTCTGAAAGATCATAATTAAATTAATTGCCAAGCGCAAAGAGAAAAGACTCCTCCCCCTTTCGCCTTACCCAATCGAAACAACTGATTCAACGCGTGCAAATGTGTCGATCGCAGCTCAATAAAAGAAAACAGCCACGAGCACGCGACAAAAAGCCCAAATCAAAGCGAGGCCTGAAAAAGCGCAGCAGCACAAATATTCTGAGAAACAATCATCGCGGGCTCAGTCTCAGTCATCGATACACTCGACGGTATATATACATATATATAGAAGTGCGCTGGTGTGAGTGCGCGAGAGACAGAAGCGTTAATTGCCGCTGAAAATCCTGTCACTTTCCGTGACGCTCGATTATGTCAGCGGGGAAAATCAATCGGCTCGCTCGATAAGGCCAGGACACGTCCATTGCGCGTATATGTGCGCACCAGGAAAAGGGAAAAGCGGCGCCGCTCTCACTCTCTCTCTCTCTCTCTCTCTCTCTCTCTCTCTCTTTCGCGATTTTTATCTTTCGCCCCGAGATCTGTGTGTTCGCGCGCGAACGGCGGCGACGGCGGCTGGGAGCGCCAAAAAAGCGCGGCGTGCGCTGCACTTTCGCTCCCTATATGGGCGACGCGACATACACCGCCGCAGTGTGCGCGCGATCGCACAACGGCGTCTCTGTTAGGCCGCGCGGCGCGTGTGTGCGTATTTTTTGCCTTGCTTTTGATGCCGAGCGTCTTCTTGTTTTTTTTTCCTCTTCTGCGTGTGCGTATGTGTATATGCATTTTTTTTGGGAACGTGAGGTCTTTTGTATACATGTGTGTATGTGTGCGAGCGAGAGTGAGAGAATGCCAGGGATTTTTACGGTAAGCGTGGGGCTGATCGATCGATCGAAATCGGTTTATCTCTCCGGGGACGAGTGTGCACCGAGCGGAGAGCATTCATAAAGTCGCGAGTAAGTGAGCGCGAATGTCAAGGACGAGATCCGCGATTCGCGATCATATATACTCTTCCGTGAAAAAACGTCAAGTCAGTCACGGATCGGACTGCCGATGATTTTGCATGTCTCAGCGATATTATTAAGATTTTGTATATGCTACTGATGCTCGGTGGGAGATCAATATACTGAAGTGTTAGATTTGATTTTATTATTTTATTCTGAAAGCAATAATTTATGATGATGTTTAGGCATATGACAGTTTTATACGCATCAAAGTCATCTAAAATACATTACATTAAATATGATTGAAATGTAATTTATTTTTTTATCATCAATTAAATTATAATTATACTAAAGTTGCTATTAAGTTATAGTAAATAAATGTATTGCAATTTATACTTGCAGACCGCAAGTATAAATTTATCTTCGCGTTGTCGCTCTCTACGCCGATTTTGTTTATTATACTATATTGTATAATGTTTTCGTAACTTTTGAAAATTATTGATAAAAGATCTTAATGACTATTAATCATCTGTAATGAACGTTATCTTAATACCTGAACAATTAGTAAGAAGTATAGATTTTCGTAAGAAAGATATTACTGTAATAAATATTAGTATGTAATTAAGACCAGTTCCAGGGAAACTATAATTACTTTATTCTTGTTAGACCAGTATTTTCATATACTTTTATTATTTGTGCAGTTCAGTAATTATTCAAATTTTTAAATCTTACGATCTTTAGTTAATTGATACCATTAAAGTGAATATGTATAGTTAATTGCCTGAGATACTTTATCTAAAATATAACGTTATTTCTAAAATATAACCTTAGCGTCGTATATTCCAATGTTCTAACTATAAATTTGTAGTAAATATTATAAATGATAAAATTAAGAAGATTGTTCAACGAAACATTAATCTTTTCAGTCGCAAGAATAATTTTGATTAATAATAAAAATTATGGTTGCGTTAAAAAAGCTACCATGCAAAGTAAAGTGTCAATTACGTTTTTAAATCAAACACCTTTTTGTTTCTTATCGTATTTAACTTCGTTAGTTAATCATATCTCCCCCTCGTCAATAAAAATTCGTAAACTGGAAATTATACCGCCTTTTCGTAAGTCTATGAATAAATGAATATTATTTACTATGCAACTTGTACACGTACTACATACCGAATACACTTTTTTAAATTAAAAACCTTTCCGTTCAAAATTACAATGGTGCATTTATTTATAGAGTTGCCAAAATATGCAAGGAATTCCGAGTTTTCACGCGTGTTTATTTGTTATTATAAGTCAACGTACGTGTTCAGTATATATTACATGAGCGCAAAATATTTGTTAATTCCAACAGAGCGTATACAGTTTATCAAGTACAAAGTGTTACAAAAAATAATCTTCTAAAAAAATATCTAATGAAACTGCACACCCGAGAGTAGTTATACCGAAGTATGCGCAATTCGCGATAAACAAATATATATATACGAAGTAGCGTAATTCGCTTCATTTAATACGCGAAGGCGTTTCGAAAATGTTTCGCAGAGTTTCATTAGCCTCGTAAAGAGTGAACCGTCCCAACGTCCGGCGTAAATTTGCACAATTTATAACGCGCTGCAAGCCTCCCGTATCTAAATATCATCAATGAAAGTGTATGTGTCTCGCGCCTAGACGAGATTTCGTAACGTTTCATTTTTTCTTGTTGTCGTCTTGTTCTCGTACGATACAGAAAATACCGGTATAATATGCATTTTTCCGACGGGCCTACACTATCGGCCAAAAGTTTCTGGCAAACCTTTCATGTAATTCTGTCCGATTAAACGTTTATTTTAACAAAAATATTCGTTTATAAACTAAATAAATTTTCATGTACCATTTATTTGTTTGCGTGAAATGTTGATTTTTTAAATTTTTACTGAAACTAGAGAATAGTATAATTGAAGTTATGTAAAATATGTTAGTCATACAGGTATGCTCTTACAAGTATTAATATCATGTAAAATTTATGTTAAGAAATATTATGAATGCATCATAAAATATACTTGCCAAATTTGTATCAACCAAGTTATTGCAAAATTGCGTATTAATTATCAGTGGCGTCTTACTAAAGCAGTCGAAAGGTGACCCTACCATATTTGTACCAATTGCAACGTGGGTACAAAGATTTTTTTACTTTTGCAATAAATACAAATTTTAGTTACATGGGTTACGACAAAAAATTAATTTACAGATTGAAAGTAACTAAAATTTTTCGGCAAAACAGAAAAACTTAATTTTTAGAGGCTGCTTAAAATTTGATAACAATTTTTGTTCAAATTTTTCCCTATGTAATTATATAATGTATATTAAAATCGACTACTTATATATAATAACACAATCTGCACCAGACATACCATGTTGTATAATAGCAATTTTACATCTGACATTGATTTAATATGTTGCTATTCTGAGCATGTGTTTTGACAAACGCTCCTTAAAAATATAATTATAAGAATTTTATTAAAGCGAAACAACATTAGCTTACATATTTCTACATCTCACTTCTGTTAATTTTTAACAAATTTGAATATTTGAAAAATTTTCTAATAGGCGGAAATCTTCAATAATTTAGTGAATGAAAAAATTTTGAATGCATATGATTTATAGTAATTTGTGTTTTCTACATTTCTGTAACTTCTTCACTTTTCTATTTTTAAATTATTAAGAAATTTTTAATTTCAATAAGTATAAAAATTTTTATCAAGAAATAAAACGTCTATAACATCTGATGTTGTTTTGCGAAATAGAAAAAAAATTGACGGTACGAATACAATTTTACAGAAATTTTTTCGATAGATGTCCAAAAATCTTTAAAATATGACTTTTAGTTAGATTTTATTCAATGTGAGTTAAATATTTATCTTTTTTACCAGAACAAGAGGAAAATCCTTTAAAATTAGTTTCAAATCTATAATAATTTTTCAAAGACTTCTATACTTTTGACCAATACTGTCCCTTTCACACCCGCCATACACTTTACATTTTAATGCGAGCTTTCAATTTACTCTCCTTACGATTGCAGCCGGACTACTACAAAGACGCGGCGCACTTCCGGCGCGTGGGGGCGGGTCCCCAGTACAGCCTGGAAATTCCCCATGCTAAGCTCGATTATACGGGCACGTACTCGGTGCTCGCCAGGAACGAGCACGGCGACGCAAAGGCCATCATATCCTTGCAAATCTATGCCAAAGGTATGTATATACCCGCGTGTCAGCGCTTTGCACGTGTTTTAAGCTGGCGGATGTTTAAGAGCTACTTACTTACAGACGTGTCAAGTGAATTGTTTGAATGGTTCTTTTGTTTATGTTTGCTTATTGATAGGGAACCGTTGATAAATGGGAGGAAGTCATTAATGAATTTCGACTCACGGTTAATTGTTTATATGGTAATGCGTGATCAACGTCAATATTACTAATTTTACTTCGTCCTGATGCATGAAATTTCATTATATATCAATAAATTATTATATTTTTGTGAAACTAAAAGACTTTAAAAAGTATACTCATTTAATTTTAAGCTATTATTCAATATTATAGGAAAATCTTTGCAGTGCAATGACTTTTCTTTTTATAAGATTAATATTTTAAAATGAGATTTGAAATAATTAGGTTTCAGAAGATAAAATATACTTTGTCATGTTAATTATTGGACTTAATTATTATTGGTTCGATACAATTAAAGGTGTAATATAAAAAATTTTTTATATTTTAGGACAAGGAAAAGCTAATGGTACAGATGAGAAAAGCGTCAAACAAGGGTAGGTACTTTGTTGATGAATATCAAAGATATTTCGAGATATTTATACACTGAATTTTTATGTTTAGAAACGTCGTTAGTGTCCCCCGAATAACGTCAGAACTAAAGGATATTCGATGCTGCGATGGAGATGCTGTTACTCTGGAATGTAAAGTTTTTGCACCGTCGGAACCTCCTAATATTCGATGGGAAAAGTCTGGAAAAGTATGTAGATTATCTTGCAGAATATAGCATTAAAAAACTTAATATCTTATTAAAATCATATTACTTGTCAACGATATTTATGATTGAAATAATATGAACAAGTTTTTCTGATAGGAATTTCGTAATTCTAATTATGATTATTATGCATTTCTGCAGACTTTGGCCTTGGATGGTGATTTTTCGGCAGAGTTCGATGGTGAAACTGCAAAACTTATCATCCAACATGTGTATCCTGAGGATGAAGGCGAATATACCTGCGTTGCCACAAATGAGTTAGGCAAAGCTTTTACTTCTGCTTGCTTAGTTGTCGATGGTAAGTCGATTTTATGCGTCTCTATATTTAAGATCATGGGTTATTACTACCAAATAAGATATTTGGTTACATAACTATTTCAAAATAAGTAATTAAAATCCATTGTCCCGTATGAATTATTAGATATATTCAAATAAGAATTATGATTTCAGAACTTTTGCTCTATAAATCATAATGAAAGAATTTATGAACTATAAAATTAAAACCTGTTTCGATAAGTAAAATCGTAAAATAACTATAACGTTATAATATTTTTTTTCGTTGAGTAGTTTACAATAAAATTTTAACTTACGCCCTTGGTCTGAGAAGATATAAATTATAGAATATTTATTATGATTATTAAATATAACACATATTAGTCTTTCTCACCATTTCATGTAAAATATTTAGATCTGAGAAAAATATATCTGTGGCTTCCCGGAATTATCGAATGAGTCCACTTTTTTTAAAAATCGAGATAATCTTGGATTTTGTATCTTCAAATAGGCCTTTTTCATTTACCACTTTCAGTAATAAAAAAATATTGCCGTAAATTAAGCTACAATTCATCCGAAACGTAATCAGACAAGTCCATTTTTCAAATTTTCTGCCTGGAATAACCGTATAAGTCCATGATTTTTTTCGTATATCGTAATTATAATTTTTTTTATCTATTCAAATTGAATGTGAATATGATGGCTAATATATTTTTATCTGTTTATTTAAAAAATTCCTATACATAAATTTAATAGAAATGTCAGAAAAATATAAATTTCTTGAATAAGTTAGAAGAATTCATTGAACAATTTCTTATTTTGTAATTTATTGACCCATTTCATAACTAAATTAGAGAATACGCTATAAAATAAACGCGAACCGCACTATCAGATATGTGCAGAGTTCCCGAAATAACCAGATAAGTCCATACTTTTTTGAGTTCTTACTCGTTTTGAACGCATCAGAAAATGTATAATCTGTTCAAACCAGCGTGTAAATTATGTGTTTTGAATGTGTCAATTGATTAGTCAAGTATCGCGACTCATCTCGTTTCTCCCGATCTTACATATAAGTTTGAACATTAAAACCCGTTTTTCTCGAAAACTCGAAAAGTGGACTTATTCGGTTATTCCGGGAAGCCACAGATATATACAACAAGGTTATCTTAACATATTTAATTCGATGCAGTACGCAAATAAAAAAATTGTTAACGATTTTCCTCTCGATTAATATTAATGCAATTAAGCATACGCGCAAAATCTGAATCCCCGAACGCCTCGATATACCATCCGATTGAAATGCAAATGACTCGGCGGACTCTGCGAAACTGACGCAGAGGCATTAACGACTTGTAGCTTCACTGACACGTCGGGCGAATACACAGCACTTTGGACGAGCACGCCGCTGGCTTTACGCACGCGCGAGCGTGAGCGAATTTGCAGATCAGAGATCGCGCGGCGAAGCTTCGACGTCATATTATACCAGTTAAACGGCTAGATGGAGGCGTAGCGCAATAGAATTTTAATTATACAACGCAACGCGGGACTAGCGACGCTTAATGAATTGGTTGCGTTGGGAATCGAAGTTTATTGAACTGCATAAGGAGACTTCCGTTTCCCACTGGAACGATTGCTAGCGTGGGAATGGTGAATTTATAAGTCGTTAGATTAGATTTTTCAAATAAAAACATTTAAATCTAAGAAATATACTTGACTTTTTCTCATTTGTAAAACGATTTTATTGAACCTTTTGTAGGCATTTTATAGCGATTTTGGTCGATTCTCAATAAAAAAGCTAGAAGATTCATAAGTTAGAGAAAATAGATCATTTCTAGGATATCTGTATTATAATCTAGTTCTTTTAGGTCATATATTTACTATAAATACTTAAACTTTTAATAAATAAACTTAATTAAGAAAATCCTCATGTTTTAGTTCCAGAAGGTAAAGAAAATACTCTCAGCCAACCACTTCTTACAAGGCCACAGGGTCTACTTTCCGCTAATTCCACTCCAAGATCTACACCGAGATCTACACCTGTTAGAAGTTTATCACCTGGTCATTCGCGTAAGTATACAAGATCTTCATACGATTTTTTAAGCAAATGGTATCAGTTTTTGATCAGATGAACCGATTTTCGATTACCTGAAGTTATGCGCGTAAATAATATACTTATTACATAAAAAACTATTGTAACCTATTTTGTGATTGAAAAAACTAATGCTGTAACAGTAGATAAAGTTAACAGTTCTTATAATACCGTTGGATTTATTAGAGTAATACATTTAGCAATTTTTAATATGTTAGCGGTAAAAAAATTGTATATTAAATATAGACAAAGCGTTTTGAAGAAATGTCTTATTCATAATTATTTACTAAAACTGATTTAAACAAGATCGTTATTCACATTGATGCGTATTGAGGTTACTGACTTAGTTCCACACTTATATCTATATAGAAAGTGCTTCGCTTGATATTCAGGCTGCGTTTAAGTGCCGACGCACAAAGATAAAACAAAAGACGACATCGCTGCAAATTATTACTGTATACGCACTTCAAAGAAACTATGAATAACACTCATTTTCCCGAAGTTGGCAAAACAATCTTTCCACCTCTACTCACTCGCCCTTTTTTATCAAGATTTTCTTGACATTAAAAAATATTGCAGGAGGACGGGAGCTGAAAGCCATGAGCGTGCCACGGCGCATCGACGCGCCGGGCAGCCTGCGGCTGCGCAAGCCCAAAATTTGCCCGCCTAAGTTTTATGCGGTGCCGCATAACCGTGTGGCCGAGGAAGGTGAGACTGTACGCTTCCAATGCGCAGTTGCTGGCCACCCGATACCCTGGTGCACCTGGGACAAGGACGGCGTGACTGTTACCTCGAGTGCACGCATCACCATCAAGGAGAAGGACGATGTACGTATTCTCGAGATCGCCGAGGTGACGGCTGAGGACGCTGGCCTTTACAGGGTGACGCTCGAAAACGACGTCGGCCGGACCGAAGCGACTGCCAGGCTGGAGATCATTAGTGAGTAGATGCATGGTTTATTATAATCCATTAAAGATTTGCGAAAATGTTTGAAAGCTGCGATGATTAGATACTTGGGGTAGATATTGGATTAGTCCACTTGTGAAAAACACCGTAGCAATAAATTTTGAACTACTAAGTCTTACAAAATTGATAGGTATATAGTACGTCGTGATTGGTTAAGATTATGAAAATGTAGAGCTAATATCAAGTTATCTTTCTGCTGAGAGTTTTAGAACCATATATTGTAAAAGGGGTAATATTCTAGAAATAAAATTAACTCTTTTGTATATAGTAAAAAATCAGATTTTAACCTCTACATTATTGTACAAATTAATGATCAATTACAAATAAATGTCATGAATATTTGCAGTACTAACAAAATCACAAGTTTTAGTTTTTCTTATAAGAATAACGTTCTTCGACATTTAACATCTTCTCCATTTTTAAATTATCACCTATGTTTAAATATTGAAAAACAGTACCATCTAATACTGGCTTCCAATATAGAGGTATAAGTTTAGATGTTGTAGGTGTTGGTCTCCTATGTAAATAAATTAAAACCCGTATCACATTATGAATATTTTATAATAAATATCTGAATTAAATATCAATTTAACCAACCCAGTTTTAGCGAAGTTTGTCCACAATTCTACCATTTGTTCCATTATTTCATAATCTTTTGTACCTTTCTTAATCGGTTCTTCTTTCATACCATTGTAAAAATTCATACTAAAAAGATACATCAATTCATCTAAGTGCCCAGCTCCTAAAAAGTATTATTTAGTTTATAAGAAACATGAATAATTTAAGCGTTCGAACTAGAATGGTATTTCCTTAGAATTTTCCATTAGCTTATTACGAATTAAAAAATTACCTGAAACCTTTGAATTAAACATCATTTTTGAAAACGAATGACCTTGATCATACGTAAACTGATACATATATGTGGGTGCAGAATTATGCTCAACTTGAGTCCTGATGATTTTATGTATTCCATGAAGAAAGAGAGTGTCACTCATCAGATCAATAATTTTTTCTGTATTTTCTTTAGATATCTTTTCATTTTTGAAAAACATGTGCTTTAAATCATTTGTTGTCAAATTATTTTCGGTAAGCATATTTATTGTGTGAGGATTTACATAATCATCAAAATTCGAATTTCTCAGATCATAATCATCCTTTTGAGTGACTGAAAGTAAAGTATATTGATTATTTTGTCATTTGTTTTAAACATTATTGCTATCTTACTTTTATACAGTAATACTGCTTCGCGATCAGTATGCCCCAAAAGATATGGAACATGTGCGCCTTGTTCAGCAGCCACTTGTATAGGTACTGGCATAAAAGGCTTTGGCGATTTATCATCTACTCCAGGCCCAAAGGGACTTAAACATATTTTATGCATCTAAATAAAAATAAAAAACATGTAAATTGTTTTTCATAATAAATGTGACACTTTTAAAAACTTTACGTACACGTTCCACTGAAATTTGTCCTTGAACTTCAAGTAACTTCATAGTATCAACAGTACGTAAAAATTTAACGATTTCCTTGGCGTCTGTTGTCTTTTTCCCCAAAATTTCACAGATTTCATATGCATATTTCTTGGGATCTCCAGGTACTGAGGCCCATGGACACAATGCCACCCCACTTTGAGAAATGGCTTTGTGGAAAAGACCTAAATATTTTTAATTTTAAAATATTTTAACTGTTATAATTATTGTGTGTTTGATAAAAAACATTTTATTGAGTTTATTGAAAAAACCTTTAGCCAATGGTGACAAAGTTAAGAAATGCACAGATGCGCCACCAGCACTCTCTCCGAAAATTGTTACATTATCTGGATCTCCACCAAAGTTTGCAATGTTATCGCGAACCCATTGCAAGGCCATAACTTGATCTTTTAAACCTTGATTTCCTGGAGCTACATCATCTTCCAAATTCAAGAAGCCTAAACGAATAAAATTACTTATAATATATATTTTTAATTCAAAATGTCAGTGGAATTATCCTATTATATCGTTTTTAGAATTGAACACGTTCAACAATATTTTAAGAAACTTTCTTACCAAATACACCTAGTCGATAGTTTATTGTAACTAATACTACATCTTTTTTCATTAAGTAATCAGGTCCATAAAATAAATCGTTTCCGGAACCAAACATAAATCCACCACCGTGAATGTAAACCATTACGGGTCGTCGTATATTTTGATCAACAGTTTTCGTATAAACGTTGAGATACAGGCAGTCATCTGAACCGTCTATTACATTAGATACCAAATCGAATTGTGCACAAATTGGTCCGAATTCCAATGCATCTTTTATACCTGTCCATGGTTCAGCTGGAACGGGATCCTGTAATATTTTTGAGAAGTTTTAAATAAAGTTTTCGCCAAAATGGCGTCCAACCCATCAGTGAATGTTGGTGCAGTAATGTGCATAGTGTGTGGACAATTTTATCATACTAGTAAATTCGTAGCAAAATACAATGCTGAGAGTGCAGTCCAGTTCCGTAGTAATTCATGTGTTGTGTGCTAGGAGCACCCTAACCTGGTTCTAACCGCAAAGCTGCCATACGGATCGTTAAACGAAGAAGCGTGGCAACTTATAGCACAACTCAAGCTTATCAATCGGTAACAAATTAAACAAGATATTATCAGCGAAATTGTGCATGACAAAGTAGATGAAAATGGCCTTGAAAAAACAGTGTACCAGATTATTCTGAATTAGAAGCACTAAAAATCGAAAATAATCTACTAAAACAACTTTATAAAGAAACACAAAAAAAACCAATTACTCAATGAAATACTAGCCAAAGAAATGCAAAACAAAAATAAATTTACCAAAATTAATAATACATATGCAGAAATTGTAATTAAAATAAAACCTAAAAATAAAAGAGTACCAATATTAATTACTAAAAACTAACAAAAACGATAATACAAACTTAGAGAGCACAAAACAGTTCATACAAAAAATGTGATAACAAAAGACAAAGACACCATAATAATAAATTGTTCAAATGAAGAAAGCATAAACAGAATTGAAAATATATTGAACGAAAAATTAAATAATTGTGCCAAAATTAAAAGAAAAACAAATACAAAAACCAATAATGAAAGTTGTGGGCATAGACAAAGTTCTCAGTTCTGATAAAGATATCGAACATGACATAAACCAAAGAAAATTTCATCAACATCGAAAAGAAGTGCAAAGTCTTGCGTGTTTTCTCCAGCCGAAAATCAGAAACAGTGAGTGCAGTAATAGAAGTGACACCAACAATATATAAACTCATCAGAGATAATAAGAATAAGCTTTACGAGGGATACCAAAATTGTAGTGAATTTGACATTATCAACACCAATCCGTGTTCAGAGTGCTCAAGAATTGGTCACAGCGAAAAAAGTGCAAGAACCAGGCCACATGTTTAAAGTGTGCAAATATAACACTAGCCACAGTGCAAATGATAGTGAACAATGTGAAATTCTAAAAAAGAAGATGGAGAAATATATTGAAATGACAGACTATCCATTACAGCCGATCTACAACAGATTTTTTGGTAAAGTAGAGCGCGTCCGCAATCAACAGAAGGTAAAACTTGCAAGAGTGAGAATCTCGAGCAGTGCCTCCGCTAGATCGGTATCAGAGATTACTCCATCATTATCATTATCAGCTACCAGCCCGGTCAAACAACAACAGTTATATTTCTGGTTATGTTGTCAAGAAAAGAATATGTGCTCGAATACCCAAAAAATAAACATACTTGATTCAACAAACAACACACACGATGGTTTTATTAAACACAAATAGCCTATATTGGAAGTTCATGGGAATGTTGCAGTGTTTGATAAAATTATAGTAGATGTTCGCACATACCTATGTGTAAATGGAAAATGCACATTATAATGCTTTGATTTTTTTCTCTATTTTTCTATTAGTTTTTAAGTTAGTTGTTTAAGAAACCGGACCGGCAAACAGGAAAATTTGTCCTCTGCCGGGTTACTTTTGTAATGTGAAATATACAATATATATGTAACTATTTTTGTACTTACTCTGGTTAAAAAAAATAAATAAATAAATAAAAAATAAAAAAGTAATGTTGAATAATAGAAAACAACATAAGCGTACTGTCGTAATCTATAGTCCACTATTTATAGTTATTTACAATATTTTTTGCATTTAAAAGATTTATTAATTCTATAAATCTTTGTAAAAATATTTTTTATAAAAATAACTTAAAATCATGCAGTATTTACAAAATGTAATCAAGTAAGGATATTAAAGTTCAACTAAATTAAACCTTTTATCACAAAAGATAATAAGTATATTCGTGCCATATACTAACGAAATGTTCTGCGTTTAAATCAATATCATACATAATTGTATAAAATAACAATTCTGTTATTTGGTTGTCAGAATTTTATATATATATATATATGTATATATATATATATATATATATATGGAAACAAACAAACTGTAAGGTGAGTTATTTTGGAACATGTACTCTGAATCAATTTATTGTATATTTGATTATCAAATAGCAAGAGCCGTAAATTGATTACATAAAATGTCACGAAAAATATAAGTGATTACTGTTTATCCGAAGATGCGTCAATTTCGAAGAAGAATGTAATTTGTAGTCAATTGCTAGATACTTTAGTCATGGTCTGTCTACATATGTTTATAAATAATATTCAATATGAAATAATTTTATGGGTCTTTGAGATTTACGAAATTTTGATAAGCCGGTTAATTTAAAGCTCATAAATTCTTTTATACTGTACGTAACTGTATATTGTATAATTTTAATGAATTTGGTGAACAAGAATAGAAATCGTTTCTGTCATCAAAACGTGCATATATAATATATACAGAGTGTCCTAAAAGTTCTGGAACGGTTCAATAACTTGTAAAATAAGATTCGTAGAAAAAAAAGTTCAACAAACAACTTGTAGAATTTTTCCCCAGCTATCAACTGGTGACCTTGAATTTGACCTTGCCCATGACCTTCAAGGTAATTTTTTTTAAATAGAACCCCCCCTATTTGATATTAGAAATAAAGAGCGGACAATTTTACGTCCGAATATGACCTTGGGCACTTGAAAATAACACCTCTAAAGGTCATCTGAAGTTTAAAGTAAAGGTAATATTCAGAAGGGCATTACAACATACGAAGTCTAAGTCGCAGCGAAAAACGTTCAACAAACATGTTGTAATGGCCTTCTCAATATTACCTTTACTTTGACCTTCAGATGACCTTCGCAGTATTTTCAAGTGCCCAAGGTCATATTCAGACGTCAAATTTTCCGCTCTTTTTATTACCAATGTCAAATATGGGGGGTTCCATTTAAAAAAATGACCTTAACCTTGAAATGACCTTGCAGGTGTCAAGGTAAAATCCAAAATCACCAGTTAATAGCTAGGAAAAAAATTCTACTAGTTGTTTGTTGAACGTTTTCCTCTACGAATCTTATTTTACAAGTTATTGAACCGTTCCGGAACTTTTAGGACACTCTGTATATGTTATTTAATATATCCTCATCTACTTACTTTGAATCTCAGTTCGCCAACTGGTGGTTTTGCGTAAGGGATTCCTTTGAAAGCATAGAAATTAAAACCATCAGTACTTTCTTGCACCGAACCACGAAGTCGACCACTACGCGTATGAACTTCTGGTGGAGACATGTCTGCTGCGTCTCTTCGACTTTCCAAAAGACACTGGCAGAACTCTTCAATATTTCCTTGTTGTTCACTGAACTTTAAGCCTATAATACTTTGATATCACGGAAAAGTGTTATCAAACTTTATCTGTGAAAACATTGATACAGTATAAAGGTACTCCGCTTTCAATACGTAAATACTGATAACTGTTTCTTAAGGAATATTAAAAAAAATAATCATTTTTGTATAAATCAAAAGTTAAATACAAAATATTATTTTAACAATAAATATAAATGCGTATGAATAAAATAGCAAAATACAAAATATCTTTCATTTTCTTTAAAAATGATTCAATATGACATTTATTCACAAATGATTAATAAACATGCTATCTAAATACATGTGTTAATATCACATTAATGTACAATAATAAAAAATATACTTTCAATAATAAGTTTTGAATTTCTTTTCTTCTAATGCTAAATAATACATGGTTTTGATATATCGAATCGAATCTCGAAAACTCTTGACACCAGATAGTAATGAAATTGCCTATTGCCGCGTATTGTGGTTCTGTTTTGCTAAGATTTGTAAATAATAGACCTACAACTTGTGTGCAATATTAAACAGCATTTTTCCACGTGATAAACGTTGTTCTATATTCGGCATACTATTCATTTGTAATTCTGAGTCAATATGCATATAACGTAAAAGAGTGGGATTAGTTACTGGTGCCCATTTCTGTGGTATTAATTCTGAAGTAACCGGTGTAGGTCTTCTGCAAAATTAAGTATAAAATGAGATGTAAACATTATATTAAACAATTGATAAATTAAATAATTATCATGTATTTTATAATACATAATATGCATGTGTACTTGTTTGTAACTATCAATCACGGACTGTTCCTAATTTAGAACGAAAAAACGTTTCAATATTCAAATTAGTTATTTTTTGCTTATTTTATTTATACTATAATTATTCAAATTTTCAGTTTACCCCGTTTTAGCAAAATTTGTCCATATTTCAGTCATTTGATCCATTAGTCTATAGGATGTTGTGCCTTTTTGTAAAGGATCAATGCCTATACTTTCACAAAATTTCATATAAAACAAATGTGGAATCTCATCAAAATGTGATGCACCTAGAAAAAAGTTTTAAATGAATTATTTTATAATAAAAGAATTTAAATCAAAAGATTACAATATTCTATAATGTATGGTTGGATAAAGTTATTTATCGTTTTTCCGTCAATACAATGCTACGATAACTTTTACTAACCATTAATTGATATATTCATAAGGAGCTTTGTGAATGAAATTCCTTTGTCATATGTAAATTTATATAAGTATACAGGTGCTCGATTTTTCAAGACATGTAGTTTGATCATTCGATGACATCCTTCTACTATATACATATCTCCGAATAAATCCGCAAATTTTTCTGAATAATTTTCTTTTGTTATTTCTTTGCTATTGTACATGATTCTCAAGTCATCGGGCGACAGTTGATATTTTTGCAAAGTATCGAATAAGTTAGGATGTATGTACGATGCAAAATTTTTGTCTAAATCTTCGTGGCTTTGACTTTGCAAGGCTGAAGAAGAACCATTTCACTCTTATTAAATGGTGTATCATAATTTTGTTAACTAAATGAACTAATAGAAAATATTTACTAAACAAAGAATAAACTCCTTCTCGATTATTGTACCCAATAATAAAAGGTATTTCTAGTCCATTTTCTGCAGCTAATGATACCGGTATCGGCATGAAGGGCCTCGTTGATTTGTCATCAACACCAGGTCCAAAGGGGTATAAAAGTTGTAGCTTTTCCTAAAATAGTCGCTTGTTAAAACTCTAGTATATGATAGTCATATGCATAATATAACAAAGATAAAAAATATTTTTAAAAAGAAATAAAAAAGCGCCTTTTTCAGTATAAACTAATTTTTGTAATTTATCTCATATTATTTTTAGTTATACTTTAAAACATTTAGTTACTGGGTACCTCTGGCGTTCGTATTTTTTCCTGCATTTTGGCCAGTTTTATACTGTCAATCGTTCTTAGAAATTCAACTATTTCCTTATGGTCATACAGTTCTCTACCTAATAATTTGCAAAGAGTATATGCATACTTTTTTGGATTTTTTGGTACTGTAGCCCATGTACATAAGGCGGAGCCACTTTGAAGAATAGCCTTGTGCAGCAATCCTTTAATCCAAATAATTTGATAATCTGCTAAAACCTTTTCGTTTATTTTAAATACGGTTACCTTTTGCCAGTGGTGATAAACCCAAGAAATTTACACAAGCTGCTCCAGAACTTTCACCAAAAACTGTTACACTTTTAGGATCGCCTCCAAATTTTTCTATATTCACTTGTATCCACTTTAAAGCCATAACAAGATCCTTTAATCCTTGATTTCCAGGCGCTATTTCATCTTCCAAATTTAAGAATCCTTTAATGTGGAAAGTAGTTAATTAGATTTTACTCATATTTCCAAACTAACTATGCAGAGGGTTAGGCTTCCAGATTACGGATTCAGTTTAAACAAGCTCTGGACATTTATAGCTCTATTTCGAAAAAAGTCTTTAAAAAATGCTTCTTTTTGTAATGCTAACCATTTAACTTTGAAATGACTGAAAAATTATTTTAAATCTAGAAAATAAAACTAGAGATAATGACTTTGCATTTGCTTTTCTAGAAATTAAAAAATGTTGATTTCTTGCAAAGTTTTAAAAGTTTAAAGATGAGCAAAAAAATGCACCGTTTAATCCCTGAAATTATTCGACTGCATGCATATTTTATTGCACTTTCGATGCTTAATTTTGTACTTTCATAACTTTGTAAGGAATTAACATTTTTTAGTTTTTTTTTAAAAAGTAAATGCAAGATAATTTTCTCTAGTTTTATTTTCTATTTTAAAAATAATAGTCTTTTTAAAGTGAAATCGTTACTGTTTTAAGAAAAGGTACTTTTTAAGACTTTTTTCAAAATAAATCTAAAAATGTCTAGATCTTTAGTATTTTAGAGTTAAGGTCTAATATTGCCACTTTCATCATATTTCTACAGTCAAAAATGTATCTCAAAGTTTGAACCGAATCCGTGATCTGGACCTTCTCCAAGTAAGTAAATATTTCAAAATAATATTATTTATTGGATGCTTTCATTAAATAACTCATTTAAGTTGTATATAATTGTCATATATACCAAAAACTCCTAGTCTATAGTTGAGGGTGACTAGTACTACGTCCTTCTTGATTAAATGATCAGGTCCGTAAAACGTATCATCTCCACAACCAAAACAGAATGCGCCTCCATGAATCCACATCATAACAGGAAATCGTGCGTTTGGTTGAAGAGATTTGGTATAGATATTTAAATACAAACAGTCGTCGCAGCCTAAATAAAGTCGAGCCAATTGGTCGAATTGTGCACACGGAGATCCAAACTCTTTTGCATCCTTTATACCTTTCCATGATTCTGGTGGTTGTGGATCCTAAATTATTTTAAATAAATTACTATGAAATTGATAGTCTTATTCTTAAAAAATTATTATATTTATTTTATATAAATTAATGAATTCCCCTTTAAAATAAATTTTTTTAAATTAATATTATAACTAATTAAATATCTCATTTCTCATTCGTTCTTTATTTTTTATTAGAATTTTAAGTATCAAAATTGAGTCTAATGACATATAATTGCTACCAGCATCAACAAAAACAAATACAGATTAAAATCAATGAAACCGTTAAAATAAAAAAGCTGTGTCATTGAACAGTTAAACATTCTTGTTTTAATTTGTATTATTCACTAGCCGTTTACCTGAAATCTAAGTTCACCGATCGGTGGTTTAGCGTACGGTACACCCTTAAAGGCATAGTAATCAAAGCCCTCGATGCTTTTCTGGATTGTGCCGCGTAAGCGACCACAACTGGTTTTCACGACCGTTTTTCCCATTTTAGACACAACCAACGAACTAAAGTTCTGAACTGCAAATGCAATCAGAGTTTACGATCAATAGACTGCCGTCGTCAACGAAATTTGAATACAGTGAGACATTTTCGTTCGTTGCATAATTCCTGAATTAATTTTCATTTAAAGCATTCTGTTTTTAAATGCATAGGAGCTTTCTACATATAAATATATATTGCTTTATTGTTTAGTAAAGTAAAATATGTTTTAATTTTTATCTTCTAAAAGGTTAAAAATATTGATAATTTGGTTACGTATTTTCTATAAGTTGATTTTTAATATACTTTTATTGAAATAAATTTGTATCATATTACATTTTTATCCATTAGCCTTATATAATTTAGGTCTAATGTATATTTATACCTTATTAATAAAAGCAATACTAACTTTTAATGAAATTTTGTTCATTATCTCATTATAAAAACAAACTTAGGCTATAGTACCAACGTATTCTAGAACCAAATAGATATTTATTCATCTGATCATAATTAATTATCATTATGTCTGA
>JAYJLV010000001.1:15064303-15076521 GCA_036873485.1 Torymus texanus | reverse complement strand
CCACTGGATTCCTCGTTAAAAGTTACTACAAGAATGACCTTCAAATTTTTGAAAAGTATTTAATCATGAGAATTATTTGTGTGTTTCCAGACTTTTTGGACACCGTGTATAGAGGAAGTAGAAATGCTCTTATGAAACGTTCATGATTTGGAGTAAACTGTGAATGACGATATTGCGATTAGACTATTAGACATGTCTAAATTTCCTTGTAACTAAATATGCAGTTGTATATATAAAAATGATTGATTCATTATACATAGTTTTTTTTATTTATACCTAATTTAGACACTTTATTTCTGAACAAATTAATTTAGCTATATACTCGCTATAGATATGTACATGATAATGTTTACAATACTGATGAATGTAATAGTAACTAATATTATTATATGTTTGTTTTACTTTCAAAATAATCTACTTTATTAAATAGTTTAAATCAGACATTAACTCAATATGCAACGGCTGTTAAACATTGATTGATTAATTTTGTTTAACGCAATTTAATGGGTGTAATAAATTTTGTTACCATAACATTATAATACTTAATTCATGGTAAAGCTAACAAAGCAAAACAGTAATATACTTGTAATTATATACGAAAATATTACAATTAATGATTGTATATGTAACACTAAATGTTTCATTTCGAATAAAATATCAGTAAATAATACTTAATTAATTATTTCTAAAAATTTAATTTTGATTTTTCTAAAAGTTTGGTTTTGCATTTTTTCCAAAAGGAAAACGCTGTTCCATATTCAACATAGTTTCCATACGTAATTCTTCTCCGAGGTTTAAGTAGCGGAAAACGGTATCGTTAACGACCGGCTGCCAGAATAGCGGTGTCAATTTTGTAGTCACAGGTGTTGGTCTTCTAAAAATATCAAATATTTGTAATATTATATTTTATAGAGTTCAGGGAACGATTTGTTTTTTCATTTTTGTTTATGTTAGAATTATATATACTCGGTGATATTTTTTTCAGGTTAGCAAACATTTTCGAACTAAAAAGTCTTAAAAAAGCTAATCAATTTACCCCGTTTTTGCAAAATCAGTCCACATTTTTGTCATTTGCTCCATTATTCTATAGTTGATAGATCCTTTTTGTAATGGATTTATAGCAAGTGCATCTAATAGACTTACACTGAAAAGATGAAATAATTCTTCGCCATGGCAGGCTCCTGAAATTTTTTTTTTTATAAAGAAATGTTTTTTAAGGATTTTTCATAAGAGCAGTAATATTACCTTTAACAAGATTGTTTATTTTTGTTTTTATAAAGGAAAAACCTTTATCATACGTAAATTGATAAAAGTACGTTGGAGCAGAACTTTGATCAACCTGTGTCCTAATAACTTTATGGATACCGTCGACAAAATGCATATCGCCCCATAAATCGGCAATCCTTTGATCATTTTTCTTTGATAAATCTTCACCATTAAAATATAAACGTTTCAGATCTTCTGAATCTAAGCCATTCTGGTGCAGTGTTTCGAAGATTCGAGGATGTAAATAGGTGTCAAAATCTTCATTTACTTTATCATATCCTTCTCGTTTCAGATCTTCAACAATTAAAAAAAAAGATTAAACTTTGATATGAACTGTTTTGAAATTATAACTATAAGTTTACTTTTAAAAACAATTTTCCTTAAAAATCATCTTTGTAGCGGAAAAATGTTTGTGGTATTACCTGGTAAAAAAAATATTCCTTCTCCGCTGTTATACCCCAATAGATAAGGAACATGAACACCATCTCTAGCAGCTACAGATGGCGGGATTGGCATGAAAGGCTTTACAGCTTTACTGTCGACTCCAGGACCAAATGGAAAAATGAATCGAATTTTGTCCTAAAATAATTATAATATTATTTTTATAGATGTTTTTAATAGACTTTTACCATCGAATAAATGTGTAGAGCAGTTGATCATTATTTCTTGACAAATAATGTAAACATAAATTTATGCTAAATAAAAACTATAATTAAATATAAAATTATTAATAAAAGTTTTTTAAAAGTTGATTTTTTGTTAAGAGTTCACTTTATTTTTAGCCCTTAGCGTAATCTGTATGTAAAACCTTATAAAACTGAAAATGTAGAAACATGTGACAGATCCAGATACTTCTCCGTATATCTTTTTAAATTACGTATATTTTTTTTCAAATCTTATCAAAATATTTTGTAGTTGTATGTAGATTAAGGCGCTTACAATGTGCGCGTACAATAAACGCTTTCATAAACATACCAAAAGATGCAAGCATTGTATCAACATTCTCCCTCTTTAGAAACAAGCTTTATAATTATTTGTATAATAATTAGCTGTTATTAATATATTTAACTATCTTTGATAGAACTATATATGCAATAATTTATAGTTTCAGATAAGTTTAAAGTTGAATTTTATTTTGTAAATATTATTTTCTAAATGTGGTATATATATATATATGTATTTACTAGCGCTATTTGGCCATTGTCTTGGAAAATGTCTCCTACTATGCTAATGATCCTTAAGTGAGAACCTTGATTGCACATTAATTTTGTTGATTTCCGGGAATCTATTGTGTATTTTTTGTCGCTATGTACGATTTGACGAAGTTCTATTTACACGTGACGTAGTTGCATAGCACTTCCGGATTTTTCAATGTTTCGAGTGCAGACTCATATATTAGCCTGCATAAGACTGAACTTGTCTAAACCAAACTTCTACTCATTACAATTGATAAAATGAAAACTCATGCATATGAAATAAACATTTCACATACATAGATTTTCTAGTGGATTAGTAACAATTTTATTTAACGCGAAGTAAAATAATTATTATCAGTCAGTAACGGTTATAAAAAAAATTTTCAGAACCAAACTCACCTCTAATGATCTTAGTTTCTCTTGGGCATCAATTAATTTCAAACAATTAATTCTTCGCAAAAAGTGTACAATAGCTCGAGAATCTTGTATGTCTCTTCCTAAAAGAGAACACAGTTTATAGGCATATTTCTTTGGATTGGGAGGCATTGAAGCCCAAGTGTTTAGAGCTACACCACTTTGAGAAATAGCTTTGTGAAAGAGTCCTGTAAGAAAAAAAAACTTGTTATGATTTTTAGTACATACGTGACGCACAAAGTGGTAGAAATGGAAAACCTTTTGCTAAAGGTGATATTGCTAAATAATGAACTGATGCACCACCAGCACTTTCGCCAAAAATAGTTACGTTATCTGGATCACCCCCAAAATTGGCAATGTTAGATTTGACCCATTGTAAAGCCATTACTTGGTCTTTTAATCCTTGATTTCCAGGAGCTATCTCATCTTCCAAATTGAGAAACCCTGTTGGATAAAATAGTTGACTTATATATTTATCTTTAAAAGATAAAAAGTATTGAAGATATAGGAGATGTTCTAAATTTCAACACTGAGGGGAAAATATAGTTACTATTGTCATAATGTATAGTGAACAATCGTTACAAACATGTTTTATAGTAAAATTTACTAATAATCTGGTTGATAATGCTAAGAATACTAAAATGTAATATCAATAACTAATAAAATATGTATACTGTACTGAAAAAATAGAAACTGTAACTATATTTTGACAACTATACGATATAGTAGTAGTGACTACGTACATTTTTCTCAGTGAACGCTTTTTCTTCTTTAGAAACTACAATATTAAAGGATATATTGAAGTATATAAAGTGTATCATTTACCTAGTACACCAACACGATAATTAATTGTAATTAAAATTACATCATGCTTTATTAAATAATCTGGTCCAAAAAACATGTCGTTTCCACATCCATGTATAAATCCACCACCATGTATCCATACCATAACAGGTTTCCGAGAACTTTGATCAATGGTTTTTGAATATATGTTCAAATAAAGACAATCATCTGATCCTGTTACTGTATGAGTAACCAAATCGCATTGAGCGCATATTTGTCCAAATTCGGTTGCATCTCTTAGACCAGTCCAAGGTTCAACTGGTCTAGGATCCTAAAATTTAGAATTTATATGATCTCGTATATTTTTTTTTATTTAATAGTCATCATTTTAATTAATACGGCTTGAATTTAACATAACTTCTTGATATAACATAATATCACAGTTTAAAAATTTTAGATTTTAATTCGATTTAGAACTTATAAAATTTTTAAAATAAGTTACAATGTTGAGAATAATTTACTAGCTTTGATGGTGATGTATCTGTGAATCAATTCTACCTTAAAAATAATATTTTATTTTTACGATGTACCCATGATATTAAAAGATTTTATCAAGCCAAGGATAAAAAATACTTCTAATGATTCAATTTTATTTCAACTATTGATTTTTCGTATGAAACAAACTATATCAGAATGAAATAAAATTCGACATTTTTTATGAATTACAAAATTTAAATATAATTATAATGTCTTGTGTTACACGTGGATACACGAACGAATATAAAAGAACAAAATAAACGAAACGTCCAATTACAATATGATGCCGATTAGCAGAAAGTCGAATGGTGTCGGCCGTGGCTGAGGGGTCAGAGTGTCTGATTTGCAAATCGACGAACTCGGTTCAAGCCCGAATCCCGCCACTTTTTATTAAATTATTTATGAGGTGTCACTCGTAACACTTGTAACTTAAATCAATTTACGTTTATGGATGTAATATAAAATAAATACTTATTTTAACTCACAATAATGTTACAGAATTCGAATTTTACTTGATTCACAAATAATATTGTATATACTGAATTTGGTTATTTCTTCAAAAATATGATCAATTTTTTTTGTATAACTTACTCGAAATCTCAGCTCTCCAATTGGTGGTCTTGCATATGGAATTCCTTTAAATGAATAATAATCATAACCTTCGGTGCTATGTTTGAACGAGCCACACAACTTGCCGCTTCGTATTTTCACGATAGGTTCTCTCATGTCGAATGTGCAAAATGAACTGACTAGGGACAAGACTTTGGCAGAGACATTGAATAGTACTTTTCGCAAATTCATAGGAATATTTGCTTTAGGGAGGGGTTAGATAGGTAATGACTAGCGATTTTCACAGATCTATTTTTTTTCTGACGACTCATAGCTTAACCGTTAGCGACGATTGAGAATAGGTAGACATTTATTAAATCGATACTCCACACGCATTTAGAGATTAATAATTTAGGAAATGAGTTATGACATGAGACAACTATATTAAGAAATCGATATATTTCTTGATCTGTAAACTTACGTGATAGTACATTTTTTTTAAATCTGCTATAATTCTAAGTTGACTGTAATTAATACTTGATACAAATTTCATCAAAATGAGTATCAATTATCATATTAATCATAGCCAATTTAGATTGGCAATTTAGAGCCAAAAATAAAAATACATTGGATATAAATAGTTGGGGTATAATGTTATTTTATAAGTTAAATATTTATTAAAAAATACCATAATCGTCAATTATCTTCTTTTAAAGTAGAAATAGATCAATGGTAAAAATAAAGTCAATAATATTATTTTCTATTATTAAATTAGAAATATTCTTTTGCTTGTGATATCTCATTATTAATTAAAATTTTTCATATTTTACAGACCGAAATACACTGACTCCACGACCAATTCGAACGAGGAGTGCATCACCTCGAACATATCCTACATTTAGCAGGAGTCTTTTGAGCACAACAACAAGACTGAATGGACGTTTGCAATTGCAGTGCGATATACGCGGTTCTCCAAGTCCAAGCATAGCCTGGTCCAGGTAAAATTGTTTAATTTACATTTTAACATTATGAAAATCAATGATTGATTTGGCGATGAAATACTTAAGTAATCTTTGATCGGCTATAGAAATGGAACAAGAATCGAACGCTCAACTAGGATAAGGAGATCTTTCGTCGGCGAAAGAGCAGTTTTAGAGATATCAAATGTCAAACTCAGCGATGCCGGCGAATACATTTGTGAAGCAAAGAATTTGCTCGGCACGACAAGGAGTAGCTGCAAGGTTCGACCTTTTTCAATTTAAGAAATAATTCTCTTTCTATTCTGTTAAGATTAAATCGTAAACTAATATAACTGATTCGTAATGCTCAAAAAAAAAACAATAGTATGATAACAATTTTTCAGTTTATCTGCTAAAACTTTAACTCTCTATAAGATACTTGTAGTTTCACTCTTGATTCATGCATTTATATAACTATACATTAAACTAATAACTTCTAAAATATAGTAAATTGAATTTTCATTGTTTAAATTCAAACGATAGAAATGTGTTTTACTGCATCTCTCCTCGATCATCAGGAAAATTTGCAATTATGTTATCGTATTATTAATAATACAGTATATTATCTACTTTTCAGTATTATAATCTTTCTGGTAATCAAGTAATTTGCTGTAACGTGTTCTAATTAACAAAAGCTTTTAACTTAAATGATTGGGCTATCAACAGGCACAATAGATGCGTTTTAATATGATTATATTTCAATTCTAACGTCAATCTTTGGCATTTAGGTTGTGGTGCTAGACGCAGACGATCCATCGACGAAGGACCGCGAGCCACCCAAGTTCTTGCAGACGATCCCCAGCGAATCCATCGTCATGGAGGGTCACTCATTCGAACTGCAGGCCCGCCTTTCGGGTACGACACCCTTCACGATTCTTTGGCTCAAGGACGGACATGAGGTCATCGACAGCGACTATTACCGTCACGTTGTCTACGAGGACGGTGGTGTCGCCCTTCGGTTCCTCAATGTTACGCCACTCGACGCTGGCGACTATACGTGTGTCGTGAAGAACGAGCATGGCGAGGTCTCCTGTCGGGGACTTTTTGGTGTACAAGGTATGCATTATTGTTCTTCATTGCAATAGTTTAATGCGTTATTCATTTTTTAGTATGAGACTTCGTTATTTAAAATGAAAATTTCAGACAATAATTATTGTAAATATTTTATATGTTTATAAAATTCAAAATTATAAACTTTAGGAAAATTAAGTTAATTTAACTTATATATGATTCTTACAATAATAATTTACTAGAAAAACACAATTTATTGTTTGTTATAGATTACAAGAGTGCATCATCGAATTCGATGCTAAGTTTTGTAAAGACACCAGTACCAGTTTTTGTGGAAAAAGGTGAAACAGCATGTTTTTGCGCTCGAGTTCAAAGCGATCGTTCAGTCGACATTGATTGGACGATTAATGGAAAAAGCGCGAGAGAAGCGTACAGATGTAAGGTAAGCCTTGAAAAATACTATGTAAATACAAACAGATAAAGATAATTTGTATATAGCAAAGCACAGCAAAAAAAGCTTGCGGCACTACATTATCATATGTTATAAGTAATTACTAACGAACACTATACTATAAAGAACACGCATTTCTTATAAAAGTTATGCATGAATTCTTAACGCCGACGTAAGGATGGGTTGCCTACATATAGGCGCTAAGAGTACATAATTTAAAAAAATATTTATAGTCTCCGTCAGAAAATGAAATGTTTTTATTATAAAGATGATTATTATAAAGTAGTTCTTATCGTTGCTGTATTTTTTAATATAATATAAAACAATCTTAAAATCGATTGAAAAAATTCCATAATTTAGTTATACTTATATTACTTAGAGATACTCTATGATTTTAGAGCACGATTAAATACTCTTCAACTTACAATAATCGCAATAAAAGAACTACAAACAGCATCATTATTGTTTATCGTCCAATATCAATAAATCTATGTTTTATTTTATAGATCGAAAGGGATGGCTCGACGAGCATCCTGAGGATACCCAACGTGACGCAGATCGACTGTGGTGAAATCCGGTGTATCGCTTCGATCACTCGTGGCCCCTCCATCAGCTCGAGCGCCCAGTTACGTCTGCGTCCATTCTCACCTTCAAGCAACTTCAGCCGTCTGGACCCACGCTCACAAAGTATGCCCAGACTAAAGGACGGCTCGGCGCGCAAGCCCAACGGATTGTCAACGCCGAATCTACGGTCCGGCAAGAACAGCGATGACGCAAAGAAGCGAGCTTCGAGTTTCACGAGACTGACATCGAAAGCACGAGAGTCGTCCGCGGAAAGCGTGTGTGAGAAACCTCCTGTGGGCAGGAAGTCGCCAGTTCGCGCCAAGTCAGTTGAAAAGAAGAAGAAGGAGCTCACGGTTCGTAATGGCAGGACTCCAGAGAAGAAGAAAAAGAAGGAATTGGTTGTAGATAAGTTGGGAGCAATGGAGCCTGTGGAAATAACGATCGAGCCGGTGGAAAAGAGTCACCTGACCATAGAGCCGATAGAGAAGGTCAACATCCCTATTGATCCAGTATTCGATCACGACGAGATCGACCGGAGCATCGTCGACATCCTCGCGGAGCAGCACATCATCATGCCGATCGAGCCGATTCCCACGATCGACGAGTCGGCCGAGAGGCACAAACGCTCCTCCAAATCATCTTCCCCTGGTAGAGTTTCCATCAATAGAATGACCAGTATCAAGAGCCACGACAACCACCATAACAACAATAACAACAATAACAACGAGGAGGAACATTGTAACAAGGAGGCCACGGTGCACGTGGACCGGAAACCTCCACCTTCGCCTCGCATGAAAAATCGGGAGAGTGAAATAATCCCCACGGCAAAGGGAATTTCCGAGTCGCGCAAGGAGGAGCCGGCGTTGGTTCTCAGGCAGCCCAATGACGTCATTACGCTGAGAGGATCAAAGGTGGTGCTCGAGGCCGCGTATCAAGGTCATCCCGAGCCGAGCGTCAAGTGGGAGCGAGCGGTGAGTCGTGGATTGCTTTGTGTATATTATCGTTCATTCGGATTTTTATTCGCGAGGTGTGATTGTTGGCGGTATGTAAAGTGTGAGAGAAAATTGTGGGATAGAATAAATCAAAGTATTTTTTTTTTTTAAATTGTTTACGATTTAATTTGGTCGTAGCGTTATCAAGTAAGGATGTGATATAATAAGTAGCTGTACTTGTTAGATAATTACGATTGATCTTGAGTCGGGTGGGATTTTTATCTAGTGATAATAAATTAACCAATTTTGAAGTTAATCTATTTATAATATTTCCTAATCTATAATGATATGAGTTATGCATACGTTTAGGAAAGGCAATACTTTTCCTTAATTTTCGTGTGTAAAATATTGAAGCATATATGATATTATTGTGTCTGACCATATGAAGGTAAGTGATGATAATTTTATATGTAAAATAAATTAAATCTTAAATATAATTAGAACATAGTTAAGTTAATTTATATGTTTCGTTTGATAACTATCATTTAAGTTATAATACCATTTCCACTTGAAGAATTTAGTTTAATGTTACTATTATTTTTATGACCCTTCATTGTTGACATTTCTGAATGAACGGATCACTTCCTTCTTAAAGTATCTCAAGTATAAATCTTCATTAAACTTTGTTAGGGGATTTCAAACAAGCACGAGCAATAACAATTTTTATACTATAAAAAAACATTGCACAAAAATACGTGCAAGTGTTCTGCAAGATTCATTTCGTAAACATGAACGAAACTAAGAGTCGTTAGTATTGAGTGAACAGTGTGAATACATATTTGATAATCATTAAAATTCTTACTGCGAAGCCCGTGCCAGTTTCAAGAGCATCATTATTTTTTAAATTAGAGTCAACACTTATATGACTTATATTCACATAAATTAATATTAACACGTAAAAAAAAAGGAGTGACATAAGTTTCCTCGAGTAGGTGCTCCGTTCTTCACTCGGTGATCTATTTTTATCGATGCAACATACAGCTAGAAGTTAGATGAATCACTCCCTTCCAGAAACGAGGTCCGCGCAGATAAGAGTTAATAATGATATAAAAGCAAGCTCTTTGTAGTCAGGTAGTCAGTTCACTGAACGCAGCCACACGAAACAGTTCGCAAGTTTTTTTCAAACATATACTTGTAAGTTCGGATGTTTTTTGTGAATAACATTTTATAGTGTTTATGTGAAGTGTTTTTAAATACGTCTTGTAATAACGGTATTTTTTAAATTCAACTCGTTATTAATTGAATTTCTTTTTTTTCTGATACTCGAGTTTTTAATAAGTTCTTATGAAAATTTTAATTTTCTGAACAATAAAGTTTTGTTTTGTTTAACTAAAAGTTACATAAATATTATTCATAAAGTTTAAAAACAACAGCACGCTATCTTTATTTAAAAATAACAAACTGACAGGATAATTTTATATTTTTCTTTCCTTTGTTTTCAAAAAGACATTGAATTTTTCTGAATGAAATTAATTAAAATTAAACAATCAGTCACACAAATTATGTTATTTAATCGATCATCAAACTAATGTTTTAACTATCTCGGTGTTGTTTTCGAGAGTTAAACAATTTTGGCAAATCATTTCGAATGTGTATAATAAAAATATGTAATTTAATTATGTATTAAAAATAAATCGCAATTTCAAATTGAAAACAAAGTAAAGTATGATATAAAAAATTCTCGAAATTTCTTCACCGAATGACAAAAGGTCATGTGTAACAAGACAGTGTTTGAAAGCCTCCAACAATAACAAATTAAGTTTCATACTTGAACGCCCTCGATCTTTTTCTCTCTCTCTCTCTCTCTCTCTTCCAACAGCGAGACCCACTTGAGCCTATCACAATGGCCGCGCGACCTCTGCTCCTACTCGCCCTCTTCGCTGTCTTGGCGATAAGCGTCAACGCTGCTGACCGCCACGACGTGATCGTCGGCAGCCGCATACCCGGTGACCGAATTATCCAGCGTGAGCATGTTGAAAAGGAGGCAAGTGTGATTGGCAAGAAGGAAACGCTCACTCGTACCTTCAGCGGTGACACCGTCTCGACAATCTCCCAGATCCGTGTCTTGGACCAACACGACAACGGCCATGGCGCTACCGCGACCTTCGTCGCTGGCGGTGTTGGTTTCAATTACGTCACCGTCAAGTTCGAGAGCGAGCGTTTCCGTGGCATCGACTTCGTCGTTGAGCTCTACGGCAGATAAATACTCGCATAGTGCGGGTATAACCCGTGCGATCACTGACTGAGGGCTGCGGAAAGTGAGGAAGAAGAATTCAATGAGATTGTTATATTTACCGAGGCTGGGAAATACGCGATGATGCATCATGGTTGATTTGAGATTACAAGTTGTTCGTTACATTCAGTATTTCGTACCCAATGAAATTTTTATAGTTGTTTATAATATAATGCATAAGATTTTTTTTCTCTAATTCGAAGCATTGATGGCGATAATAGTCATGTATACGTTGTGTAACTGCGTTTAAGAAAATCACATGGATTCAAAAATCAATCGAAATGTATATTAATGTGAAACGGAAATTATTATCATTAAGAATTATATAATTGTAAAATATCATTCACTTCATTTGATTGTTTTGAAGCTGTAAAGAAGAATAAATGATTTTTAAGCCATACATCATGTATCTTTTGATTATGAATGCAATATGTAGTTGTCTGCGTCACGAACGATTACGAATGTGCACACCTATCACGTTTTTGCCTCAAGTAAGACTTGAGGCTATAACCAAGACTGCTATTATTTTGAATCAATGTTTTCAAATAAAACACTGAATATGTGGAAACGCATATTCGACAATTTCACGTTAAAATTGTGTATTTTTAAAAAAAGAGTTTTCCTTATTAATATAACTAAAGTTTATCATTTGTTTTTCTTACATTCGTACTGGTTCTATTAATCCGATAAATATTTCTGAGAAATTCACTGCAGCAGTCCGATAATTAGAAACGATCGTTAAGAAACTCAAGAGCAGTTCTCAAGGACGTTACGAAAAAAAACTATTTTGAAAAGCAGTGATCAATTGATACTTTTGATGCATTTCGTATATATCGGTAAAGCAACACAAACAAAATCAATTCCGTTAACTTAATAAATCATTAAAACTTGCTTTGCGCCACATTTTTCGGGTTTAATTTATCTATACTTTCGTATCTAACATAATTCATACAAAAAAACTTTTAATTACTAAACGTTTAGAACATAGTTTTTCTAAAACACAAATAATTATTTAAAAACTCTTTAAAAAGCATTTCTATATCAAGGGTTAACCTTCTAAAGGTATGCGACTTAAAAATTGACGGTAAAATGTGAAAATTCGGCCGTATGGATCTTTTCGTTAATTACACAGCCACACAAAAAACAGAAAGTGGTCAAACCCAGAGCACTGACTATCATATCCTTATGTATTTTGATGGGCTG
>JAYJLV010000001.1:15023759-15056181 GCA_036873485.1 Torymus texanus | reverse complement strand
GTGATAAAAGTAGAAACTTTGGAAATTTTTTTAAAGAAAACTATAGGTCGGGCGTAAATATGTGTAAGGACCTTTTTTACTCAGAACGGTTCGATGAATACGATTATATTTTTCAGATCGATAAAATGAATTTTTTTAAATTATTTATAAAAATTGTTAATAACAATTGTTCTTTACATTTTGATGATCTCCACCTACGATATTCGGATACAGCGTGCAAAAATACGTAAGAAAAGCTTAGGTGGAAGGTGGGGCATGAGGTTGGCTACGGAACCAGGAATGGCGCCCGGACTAACTATTGAATTGCCAAAATCATGATATATTATGTGAATAAAAATGGCATTTCATTTCATTCCGATTGCCTTAGGTATACGCTTTTAAGCTTTTCGTAGAATTGTAGTATATTAACTGATCGAGTAAAAATTCTTTACTTTTTCTGTGTATTATACCAAATATATTTCAAGTTGCATGATACTCCTATCTATAGTGACTATACATAATAGGTATGAGAATATCATGAAGCTTGGATCTTTCTTGCAATTCTTAGAAATATAAAAATAGTCAAGGAAATAATATACAGACTCGAATATATGCACGTTCAAGAGCAGTAAAAAGTCTGTAACACAATTATGTATTCCATCTCTCTTTATCCTCTTCCTTCAAAAAACCGTTTACATAAACTACGTTCAGCGACTTCACAACTCAAAATCTCCGTCAAAGACATCCGCGATAACCGCATTCAAGCGACTCCGCGAGCGTCAGTGAATATTTTGCAAACGCTCGTATATACACATCGACCGGCAGATCTGCTCGTTGCATTAAAAACTGCATAAATTGACACGAAAAGATAGCACGCTCTCGCGAGTTGATCCTTGGACGGGCAGGACAGTAAGAGGCATACACTCACACACATGGGGCGGTGAAAAAAAGAGAGCGAGAAGTCCGATTAAAACCCGAGCCGCGCGGTGCAAGTGCATTTTAATGAGTGGAGTAGGTAGAAGCGCGTGCGTGTGCGTAAGAAGGAGTGAGACCATAGCCGAGTTCGTACGGTCCAGTTCCTCACGGCAAGGGATCTCCGATGACATCTCCGTAATTATAGGACTTGGCGGGCACGCATGCGCGTAAGTGAGGAGTCCCGTCATTGTCGAAGCCCTCGTGCTCAAGCACGCACGTACGTTGTAACCGCGCGGGTCTACTTTTTTCGGTCGTGTGTGTATGTGCGTGTGTGTCGCGGAATGCACGTGTATCGATCGCCGATTGATTGATGATGTACGTCGTGAGATTATGTAGAGAAGGTTGGGGTAAGTTTTTGGCTGCGAGATGTGGTGATAATGACGGGAGCATTTTTAATTAATCTATAATAGTTCGTTGTAATGAGACTCGGACCGCGTGATGGTATTTTGTTTAGGGCCAGGCGGTTCGAGGTTGATGAAGTAGTATTATAGTATAATCGTGGTGGTTCAAATCTATTTTTATATAGCGTGTATGGCTTTGTAAAGTGTTGATTTTTTTATTTCTCAATGTGTAGGATAGCTATTTAGAGCAGATAATGCGAGTGTTATAAATTGCGGCGCGATTCCGTAAATGTTTAATTTTATGCAATTATTCAAATAGATTTATCGCTGAAGATAATGGTCTACAAATTGGTTTAGCGATATAAATAAATTGGTTGCAATATATATTTTTTTTATCTTACGTAATGAAATTTATTAGCCGCTTTTTATAAGCTTTTATTATGTAGTGACTAAAATGATCGACAAATTTTTGTATAAAATAATTATGTCATGCGGACTTTTTGCATTGAAATTATAAGTCGGTATTTATTATTTTTCATATTGTTTCTTTTATTAGAACAATTCTATAAATAAACGTTTTTTTTTACTTATAACAAATATTTATTATTTGTGTACGAAGAATAGTTCCTTTGTTTTACATGGAATACCTGTTGAAACTTTTATTTTCAAAAGTGTTTTACAAAGAAAATCTTAAAAGCTTCGAGACGACTCGTGTTTGCAAGATTAGTTAGCAGACTAAAATACAACTTCAGCACCTGAACAAACACCAGCTCGAACTCTTTGAAAAAATATTCTCCTCGTAAACAATGCGAGCATCTGACACCGACTCTGAAAACCAATAATTTTCGTTCTGCCCGGGATGGTCATAAACGCCCTTTCTCTGTTTAGTACTTTGAAGGGATCACTATAACTTTTGGTAAAGTAAAAAGAACAAAATGCTTCGTACCCGTGCACGCGTTGAACTTATAACGTTTCTTTCTTTAAATTATTTAATGGAAATTTTTTGCTCTTGATTTTTATGGTAAACAATAATAAAAAATGCAAGAAATTAAAAAAAAATAAACATCATTAACATATTATTTAATAAAAAAAAAAAATATATATATATATATATATATATATATATATATGATAAAATAGCAAATGGGAGTCAATGTTTTTACAGTAATTAAGTACAGAATACTATTGTATCACAAACGTGAAACATTTTGATATTCCAATGATTCCTGTCATACATTTACACCAGTCTGAGTTCCATACAAATTTAAATTTGCTTGTATGATTTATCACGCGATTACTCAAAATTCTAGTATTTCTTTACATAAATTTGCACCGATTGCTATCTAATTATTTGATCACTTTTGCCAAACTGTCCTTTGTGTTCATCATTCATAATGGCAATTGTGCGTCAAACATTTATTCATTGACTGAAACTCTTAAAATACCATTGAAAATTCACGCTATTTCCTTTTTTTCTATTACACAGGACCGCCGGAGCCGCCGTGCGATCCGCCCCGCGTAAATCTACTGCGCTGCGAGTCATCCGGCGATTACAGGGCGAGCGTCACCTGGTGCTCGCCAGCGTACGACGGTGGCTGCGCCCTCACCGGCTACACAGTCGAGTGTCGGCGCATCGGCGAACTCACTTGGCGCCCCGTCGCTGAGAACTGCCACAGTCTCAGCCACGAAGTGCGTGAAGATCTTCGCCCAGGCGCTGCCTACTTGTTCCGCGTGCGCGCCCTCAACGTGCACGGGCCGGGCGAGCCCAGCCCCGAGTCGCGGCCCTTCAAGGTGCCCTTCGCCGACATGGACGACGCCGAGGATAAGCTGAAGGTCGAGGAGGACGAGGCTAGCATGGAGGATGGTAAGGACGTAGTTTTAATGGTTCTCGCGTTAAGTTTTTATACAAGAGTGTGAAGAGTCAGATATTTAAAGGAATGTATTTTATTTCATTGATTTTTATGAGGATGTATATATACTGAAAAGTACGGAAGCGTAAACAATGAAAGTGGATGTATAAAAAACCATTAGATTTGAAGTCTATATCGGGATATAAATTAAGAAAATTGTAAATATAGAAGAATTTGAAGAAGATATAAATAATAAGCCAATTAAATACATGTCTATTTTCAACTGAATTCATTCTTTATCTACTTTAGTTAATCAAGCTGAACGTGAAATTCTAATTGTGCCCGTTAACAGAAACGTGTCAGACTATTTTAAGAAACAATTAATCGTTAGATAGACTTTTATCTTAAGTTAAATTATCCTTAAGTTGTGAGCACTCTCTTTCCAAAAATAGATCACCTTAACTAACTTGTTATTGAAATTGTAGAAAATGGAGAATTCGACGACAAAGAGGTGGTACCGGAGGAGGGTCCCCTCTTTAAGGAGCGCTACGCGTTGCACGAGGAGCTCGGCAAGGGCCGCTACGGCGTCGTCCGTAGAGTCATCGAGAAGAACTCTCAGAAATCGTTCGCTGCCAAATTCGTGCGCACCGTGAAGGCGTCGGATCGCCAGCAAGTGCGAGAGGAAATGAAGATCATGAACATGCTCAGGCATCCGAAATTGCTCCGGTTGACGGCGGCCTTCGAAAGTCCCAAGGAAATCGTTATGGTTATGGAATAGTAAGTGGAACAATAGGAATATTGTTGTTTGTGGTAGTAGTTTTATGCGTTGAGAAATAGTTTTCAAGTTAGAATCTTTGAATCGTAGAAGACACGAAACTATAATTTCATGGACTATTATTATTTGACCGAATTTACGAACTTTCGAATAAGGTTTAATTAGCGATATAATTACAATTTTCAAGGCATTCTTAAGTATCTTTTTGGACTAATTTATGGTTTCTGTACTTCATAAATTTCAAACTAATTACAATACAGATTTAGTACAGATAAGTAAAAATTTTCATAATACAAATATCTGAAAATTACTTTAAATTATCGAAAAAATAAATAAATTCGCGAACCTCGAAAATTGGATCACCACGTTAACGGTAAACTGTTTCCTTAGCATATCCGGTGGAGAACTTTTTGAACGAGTCGTAGCCGACGACTTCACGCTCACCGAAAAGGATTGCATTCTCTTTATGCGGCAAATCTGCGAGGGCGCCAGATATATGCACGAGAACAAAGTTGTTCACCTGGACTTGAAGGTATTTGCCTACTAACTATCAATAGCATTGCTAATAACGTTATTTAATTTGCATTAATAATGTTGAGATATTTTATTTTTCTTAATTCCAGCCTGAAAATATTATGTGCCACACGCGAACGTCACATCGTATAAAATTGATCGACTTTGGCTTGGCGCAAATACTTAGCCCAAGCCAACCGGTGAGAGTACTTTTTGGAACACCAGAATTCATTCCCCCAGAAATCATAAATTACGAACCAATCGGTACGGAGTCCGACATGTGGAGCGTCGGTGTCATTTGTTATGTTCTGTAAGTTTACTTTTATTCTTGTAATCTGTAGTTTTATACTTTTGATATATCATTTTTTAAATTCATTTATTTTCCTTTATTAGGTTAACTGGATTATCACCATTTATGGGTGATAACGATGCCGAAACTTTTGCGAATATCGTTCGAGCTGATTACGACTTCGAAGACGAAGCTTTCGACGCTATTTCAGCAGATGCTAAAGACTTTATCAGTAATTTACTTCAAAAGAAAAAAGAGTATGTATAAAATTAACAGAATGTTATGATCTTAAAAATTTAAGATAAATATGTTCTTAGTTCGATTTTATGAGAATCTATTGGTTGAGAAGAATTCACTTGTTTCTTTAATTAAGATAAACTTATTCACTTTTTTTTCTATTTTATATTGTCTTATCTTCTATTGTCAATTAAAAATAGTATCTCCGGTTAAAAATATAAAGAACTAAACGTTTTTGTCCAATATTAAACAAGGCTAATTGGGGATTTTTAGATGTAGGTTAAAGCACATCAAATTATAGTAATTGATTGCTTGTAAATTTACAGATTGAGAATGTCCGCAAAACAATGTCTTAGTCATTCTTGGCTGGCTCAGCACACAGAAAATATGAGCAGAGTTGCACTACCCACGGACAAACTAAAGAAGTTCATTGTTAGAAGAAAGTGGCAGGTTTGTATAATGCATACACCTTTACATTACATAATATGCGACTTTGTTTTTAAAGTGTGTAAGTTTTTAAGCGTTTAATTTCTGAGTTTTAATAATTTAGTTCTTTTATTTAAAGTTTTTTGAACTAATACTTTCGAATAATACACATCAATGAAGAAAAAGATGTTAATGTTTTTTTAATAATATTGAATTTATTTTTTACATAATTGAAATTTTATTCTTTTATGTTTACTATAAATAGTTTTTAATTAATGCTTACTATAATAGTTTGTATATATATGTGAAAACAAAACTTTAATTTTTATCTAATGAAATTTTGTTGACAAATTTTAAAAACGTGGGTTAAATTTACTTATATTTTTTTTTATTTCATATTTTTCATTGTTAAAAGAATTTCTATTCAATATACTCATCTTAGTTTAAAGGCAATGTGATATACCTATACTTGCCTTTTTTGAAATTCGTCTCATTAAAAATAGTAAATATATCCTGCATGTGTTTTGTTATTTCTAACGTTTGAAGTGTGTTGGTGTGCTCGCTTTTGTTGTTTTACGTAGAAAACGGGCAATGCTTTGCGAGCCCTTGGCCGCATGGCAATGCTATCCGCCAATCGACGTAGTCCCTCGCTCTCGCCAACCTCCACGCGATCCCTCAGTGAAGTGGCCAGGTCGGATTCTCTGGATTCGGAGAACCAGGATGAGAGCTTTAGGAAGGATGACGATGAAACTTTGGAGCACAAAAGAGCCAATACTGACGAAATCATTAGTGCTTCACAAATGTTGCGTAAAAATGAAAACATTGTAGAAGTAGTAAGAGAAGACAAGGTGACAGATGAAGAGTTTGCGATATCTAGCAAAGAGCGTGCTTCTGAAGAAACGGATAAAGACGTTTGTGAAGAATCACACGATGATGTGTTTGAAGAGGAAGAAACCAAGTTGTCTGAAGAGAGCGAAGAAAAAATAGTTGATACAACTGACACCGGCGTCATACATGAGACTGAAGAGGTTTCGAGTATTCATGAAAAGTCTGATGAAGTATTGAGTAATTGCGAAACAGAAAATACTGAAGTTGATGAAGAACTTGATGATAACAAAGTATTAAAACCTGAGGAAATTATTGAAGATGAACATTATGATAGTACTGTAACAGAAAAACAAGTGCATACTGAAGAAAAAGAGTCTCTAGATGTAAAAGAATCTGATGAAGAAGGAGGTAATGAATCAATTAAAGACAATAAGGCTGATGAAGTAGTTAGAACTGTAGATAATAGTAGTTGTAACAAAGATCAATGGGATACCGAAAATGTTGTTTGTTCCAAACTCGAAAAGGATAAAGAAAATACGGACAATATTATTTGTTCAGGTTCTAAAAGAAAAGAGTTGGAAAAAAATAATGCTGCTTATTCCGATTCTGAGAGAAAAGAACCTGAAACACAGAATATTGTTCTTTCTGATTCCAAAAAAGTTTGTGATACAAAGGAAGATTTTCCAAGCACAAAGACTGTTCCGAGGGACACATTTTCACGTGTGAACAGGAAGACTCGGTTTGAAGAATCAACGGAAAACGGTAGTTCCGAAATCAAGGAATTAAACAATCTAGAATCCAAGCCATTTACACGGCAATTCAGGTCAAATAAAGAGGTTAATTTTGAACGTGAAAATATTAGACGTAGTTTTCGCAAGTTTAATACTCAGTTTGAAGGTTTGTTTTGTTTTCTGAATTTAATTAACTTTTAATTGCACCAATATATATTTTTTGCACGACTTTTACTGTTTAACATATTACGGTTCTGCTAAAAAAAAAGTTTCTGAATATTAATCAAAATGAGATTTGAGCCAGACATCATTTACAATAAAAATATTTTTCTATTTGTCAATATTTTTTTTATTTTCCTAAAATTGTATTTGATAATTATTTCAATAATTATTCGCTGAATTTATGACTGAAAATTTCTGATCAGTACGTAAAGGTTTTATAAAATTTTTTTTATACTTATTTTTTTTATTTATGAGGATAAATTATCTCTAAATAAAATGTCCTATATCACCTAGAAAAGTTTCATTTTCTTCACAAACGGACGTGATAAATCACTCCGAGCAGGTGGTAACAATTGGAGCAAATCTAAATAACTTAATAAGTACTTTTATATTTGCAGAACATCGTCATTCATCAATCACCTTAACATAATATTCAAAATCATTCCTTTATGCTTTACACCTTGGCGAGTACTAATTTTGATTATTATCTATTTTTTGCAACAGCAGCCAACCAGGATAAGGACGCAAGGGTAGAGGGTTCGCCAAACCGGGCGCGGGTGTACATACCGACGGGCAACGTCAGTCGGACGGCCAAGTTGTTCGAGAAGCTCGACACGGAGCAGCACAGCATCAGCAGCAGCAGCAGCAGTGGTAGCGGTAGTACCAACAGCATCAGCGCCAGCGTCCACGCTAACAACGGCGTCGCGACGTCACCTGCGCCAACTACGCTGACGACGGTAACGGCAGCAGTGACGACGACGCCGACGGTGGCGGCGAATGAGTCAACCACTGATGCGTCGTCGGGCGGAAAACCACGGAGCGAACGTATCCAGCGAGCTTTTGCTTTCTGGAATAAGTAGCGGCGAGTGCGAAGATCAGTCGAGAGCAGAATCTCTTCGTTCTTTCTTTCTTTTCTTTTTTTGTAATGATAACGACAACGACGCGAGACGCAACGGCGACGGCCCCGAAATGACCGAGTTTCGCCGAGGGCTCGTCGTTGTATTATTTTACTCCTTGGTTTTGTTCTCTTTTAATTTTTGTATTTTCACTTCGAAAGTTTATTATATATCGATTGAGGTGACACGCGCGAGGTGACATTAGCACACCCAGAGTTTTGTCTTGAGATTTTAACCGACCTGTTACTGCGAATCATATACCGGAATACGAAGATTGTTATATTTAAAGTCGCCTATAGATTAGGCTGTTACATAAGAGAATTTTATTGAACGACGAGTCTATATATATAAGGGGGAAGATAAATCTTAGCGTTTGAAAACAAGAGACGTTTTTTTCTTTAGTTTTCCTTTTTCTTTTCTTTTATTTTTTAATTAGTTGTTCGATATACGGCAAGTACTTTTTTGTAATACTGGTCGTCTTAAAACGCGTTGCGAACGTTTCAATGTTTCACATGGGCGACGCAAGATAATACGTTTTAATCCGCGATCGCGTGTACCTTCGAAAGTTAAGATTGTTCACTCGAATACTACGTAATGTGTACCATAGACTTTATTTTATTCGAATAAAGTAAATATCTGTATATTTGTTGTATTTCATTTCATTCAGTATTCCTATCCCTTAAAATTTTGAAATTGTTGATCGTTAGAACTGTGCTAAGGTGGTTAATATCTAAATTAATTATATTATTTTATATATAGTTTCACACGTATAGCTCTTGAAAATTTTGATTGGATTTGTTTTACATCTGTATACCATTTTCTAGATTAATTGTGGTATGTATATATTTAACAGTACATCTTACACAAGAATCAACGTTAAAGGAAAAGGAAAAAAAATAGTTAAAAAGTCTTATAAGTGATTACTAAAAGAAAAAATTCAGAAATTCCTGTTATGTAAACTGTTCTCCTATAGCTTTGTGACTTATTTTATTTTATTTTTCCTTGAATTTATTTAGTTTCTAGGAATATTTTTATATTAATCATATTCAATTAATGCATAATTTATCACTTGCTCTTATCTTCTTCTTCTTCTTTTCTTTTTGGCGAGCAGACTGAGCCCTAGCGCCATCACCCGGTATTATCTTGGTCTTATCATCTATTTACAATTTAGCTTCTTTGGCTTAAAAGATGATCAATTTAGGAATAATTATCACATGATTGTAAAATTATTAGTAATTGTTAATGATCAGCTTCTTAAAACGTTATGAAATATTTGTAAATGAAAATTCATAAACTTATAGGCAACATACAATAAATGAACAGACAGTAAAAATAATAATAATTTATTAAATATATTATTACCCAGATGAAAAATTAAATTTCAAATAAAAATTAAAGTAATCTATACTTTCTGAGAAGACAATTAAATAGTAAAACTAAAAATACGTCTATAAGTGCAATGAAAATCTCGCACACCTATTTCAAAGAATAAATAGCACAGGTCGCTCCTTTAGGCTTCTATTCGTCTATACTTGCCTTCGGAGCGCTCCTGCGCTCCTTGATAAAAAAATGAGTCATAAATTTGGCACAGAATATATTTATAAAATTTGTATTGCCAGTATTTTCAATTGCTTCTTCCGCTTGCATTTCTAAAAAATCGAGGTTGCTATCATATATCAATGTTATTGCATTAAAGTACTTTTTGCTAAACAATTTTACACATCTATTTTGTATAATTAACAATTTTCAAAGACACCTCAAATTACCTCTTTGAAAAATCACTTCTAAACTTAAAAGATTTAACCCAAACCCATCAGCAAACATTCAGCGTAGCAGACAACAATAACAACCTGGTATACAAATCATCATCTGAATCCTCGTGTTTCGGCAACCGGAATCTTCCATCACCGCCGTCGCGTGTACACCTTCTTCATCGTAACAGTGTTAGCATGCCCATATACAAGCTGCAAAAAAAATGCCGCGTCGTGAAACCGGGTCCCCCGCACGCCGCAAATTGCAGGCTTCGTGTACCGCGTCGCTTGTGTAGTTCGCCGAGATTCATTTGTTGCTCGAAAGGCTAATTAGAGACGAGCGCAGTCCTGTCGTAACCCACTGCGGGAATTTCGCGCACGCGAGTCGCATTCCCGCGCTCGTCTAGGACTTAAGTACTCCTAAGTCATTTGCCAGGCTTAAATACCTCTCTCTCTCTCTCTCTCTCTCTCTCTCTCTCTCTCTCTTGCTCGCTCGTTCTTCCTCTCTTCCGCCTATCGCCTCTCGTCCGTCTAGCGCGTTTACATTCGAGAAAGAAGGAGAGAGGAGAGAGAGAGAGAGAGAGAGTTGGGCTCCTCGACTTTCTTCTCTTCGTTCCCTCGCTCATTTTCTCTTCGTTTGGTCATCGCCGGTCACTGACCTTCCTCTCTTCTTTGAGCCGCCGGTCCCTGGCAGAATCCCGCGCGCACGCGTATAGCGCTACCACCTCCGAGGACGGCGATTCACCTGTTCGCCACCACGGTCGTCTCCCCGGAGGCTGAGCTTTGGTTTCTCGCGTTTTTTTTTTAGTTTTGCGGTGTGGGAATGTCTGGATCGCCAATATCGTAATCAACGCCAGTACGTACTTATGAGAAGATAATAAATATATGTTGACTGTCACGATTGTAATATAGTCATCTGTTAAGTGCTGTTGTCTAATTTCTTGTAATTTATAATGGGTGTTCTAAATGAATAGTGATGTTATGAAGCTGGTAAGGTTTACGAATATACCAATGTCAGTAATTAATTCTTCGTGAAGTATTACTTTGATATCTGTTTAAACTTTGTTACATTTGATAAGAAATCTATTGATAACATATTGATAAATATAATAATATATTTTTTTCAATACAATTTCAATACACTTTTTAAAATCGCTTTTACGCCCCCTGTATAAAAAAATATTGTTCGATACACGTGTGAAAGATGATTCTACACTCGTGTGATAATGGAATAATATCATTAATTTCTTATTATTATTGACTTTTTTCATGAAATTTTTTCATAAAATTACTTTGATCCTTTTGTAATGACTCAATTCATTTCAAAGTATGCCTCAGTCAATCTACATAAACCCTTATCACGGAAATCTCAATCTTCTGCCGTAGCGAACTTAAATCGGATTCGCTGATCGATTCGTCATGGAATTTATGGTAATCCGAGAGTCCTTGCGAAACATTCAATTTTTACGCCTTTTGATGGATGATACGCAAGACTACAAATTCACCAATGTAAAATTGACTTATTCAGCAGTTTCTCATTTTTCTTTAATTCTTTGTGTCTTTTAAAATGTTTTTTTTTTTACAAAAAAATTAAAATCAGAATTGTTCTTTATTCTATACGTAAAAAGTTTTTAATCCACAAGTCTCTTATCAAGATTTAACTAAACGTATTTTTGCATTGAAGATTCATGAAGTGATAGTAAGAAATAACGAGATTCAATTACCATTTGAGAACCGGTCTCAATTTAACGAAATGAATGAATGAATGTATATGCATCACTGTACATATCTTTATCTAAATTGAATTAAACTTCGTTAAATTAGACGCGAGCTTGAAATGTACAGCTAATATAAAATACCTCATTACTAACCAGACAACTTACGAAAAACATTTATAAAATAACATTAAACTACGTAGTTTTATTTTAAAATTATTACGACATATGAATAATAAAATCACTTTCTTATAGCAGATCGAAATTCCTCTAACGATAACACAGTAGTCATTTACAAAAAAAAAGAAAAAAAAACAGTTGTCAATAACTGCAAGAGCACTAAATCACGCCGATTGGTTTAACCTGATACCACGTCGAGGACGTCGTTTGTGCCAAGGCTAGGTAAGTCACGCTCTCGGGCCCGTTGACCCGCCAACGGCGGTGTACGGATAAAAGCACGCGGATCCTATCTTGAAGGTGTGTCCGCGCGCGCGTGCCGGCTGTTTGTCGAGCCGAGAAAGCTGTATTAGCGAGGCGAGAAAGAAGGATAAAGAGAGAGAGAGAGAGAGAGGGAGAAGGAGAACGATGAAAAGAGAAAGGCTGCGAGGAAGATGCTGCGGGTATGTGACAAGTTTTGTGATTGAACGGGTATGCACCTCGTCGAGTCGAGGTATATCCATGATTGAGTTATATGTAGGAAATGGTTAAGTGTTTCTTATTAGGGTGGAGATACTATGAGCGATGGATGGTGTAGGAAAAAGTATAGTTTGATGTGATTGGTATAAAGTAGAGATTGGTAACGGAAATGTCTTTTTTTTTTGAAGGAAGTGATAAGATGTAGATTAGCAAGAAGAAGATTATGGTTAGTTTATTTGCAAAAGAGGCCTGAGAGAATAATATGCATATCAAGTTCCATTTTCACCGGTCGCGATCGAGTTTTACTTTTCGTCGCCTAGTAAGTTGTGAAAGTATAAAATAAGTGGTTTTGATGACGAGATGACAACATATATAGCATAAATTACCCTTTTTTACTGGCATTCTACTGTAATTATTGAGAGTTTATTCGAACGATATATATTTTTTATTGTGGTGATTGGTGATACTGTTTATTTTCGTACTGTCTACAGCGGTTTTCTAGTTAGTAAGTAGTGAGATCGGTATATTTACATTTCGAATTATTTTTTAAAATGAACATGAAATTTTCTTCTAACTGTTATATAAATTACCTTTATTATAGGGTATACAAATTACTTCTAATCTTTTAAATACTTTTTTAGCTTAATTAAATGTTGATGAACGATTAGTATAGTTATATACTCCTTACAAGATTAATTCAATGATACCACGATGTTCATTTATCTAATAGTTACTCGTATAATATAATATCCATATAAATACTGTCAATAATTACACAAATTTCGATTAGTTTTTTATACGTTTTTTTACCCATTAAAATCATATTAATTCTTGAAACTTCATAATCTAATACCTATAGACACTCATGGAGCTATACCAAAGAACCAACTGGAAAAATCTGGAAAAGAATGCTATAAAACGCATATGGCATTCCATTACAAAAAATGGAAAGCCAAACAGCATCCAACTCTCCCACGTATAATTCCAGCATGCGCATACTCACGTGCACATATATACCTACAAACCGATAAAGAGAAAAAGATACATGAGCTCTTCACAACGACGACGGCGGCAGCGAATGAAATACACAAAAACAGGTTAAAGAAGCGAACGAGAGAGAGAGAGAGAGAGAGAGAGAGAGACAGAGAGACGTCGATATATAGGTATAATATATACGTACGCCTTGGAAGGGGTACGTACGCGCCTCGTGGGGACATAATTGGTGCCGGGATACCGTTGCACCTGAATGGACCATGCTTTTCCTCTATATACGCGCGCGTGCACGGCGCTACTTCCTTCCAGCTGGAGGCCTGCCTCTCCAGGTGTATTTGTCTGCGTGAAGGTGTGTATGTGTGCAGACCACAGAGACCGGTGAGTCGGCGTACAGGCGCGATTCAGTCTCGTTGCACGCGAGCAGCCGATAAAGACGCGCGCGTGCGGTATCTCTCCTTCTCTCTTGCGTGTGAGGTGTATATATGTGGTTCCTGATGCGGAGGTGTGATTACGCGAGATGCGACCGAGTGGAAGGAAGTGATTAGGGGTAGGTTTGTTTGGATTAAGCTGCAATAGATTGACTGATTTGATTGGTGGTTGTGATGATACAGAGATTTTTTTTCGAAATGTGTTTTATGGGTGAAAGAAAATTTTTCTTAATCTCGTCGGTGAATAAAAAGTGGATAATTACGTGGCTTAAATGAACCGTGATATTGCTCTTTTTATTTAGATGCAATCAGTTCTTCATCAGGCGAGGCTATACTGTAGGGCAATGAGTTACCATTTTTAAGAAGAATATGAGATGGCAGTTTCGTTTTATGGGTAGAAATATTTTTTTGAAACGAAATTTCAAAATTCGACTTCTTGTAAAAATGTCCTTCGTTTATTAATGGGCTTTGTAGTTTTATTTTCTTTTATATGTGGTGATCACTATATAAATTATTTAAATTTATTGTACAGTGTACCATTAGATTTCAATAAAATATTACATTATAGAATTAATTTAAAATATTGTTACTTTGAAGTAACGTAAATACTTTAAATAAAATTAATCAACAGATTTTAGATTCATTGATTTTTACTTTTATCACGTAATAAATTAAAACACTTTCAGATAAATAGTACTGGTTGAAAGTAACAAGTAAAGAAATTGAACGTTTAAAACTCCACGCACAATAAAATTGGATTATCAAGAAAATGTTGAGTTTAAAAGTTGTTAATTAACAAGAAAGGATTTTCAATTAGATACATAACGGAAAACAATTAATTAGAAATGATGAAATTACAATAATGCGTCAGTGAAATTTAAATTACATAAATTATGATAAACTATAACTAATAACTTAATGGGATAATATTTTAATTGCAATCTTGCAAATAGAAAGTAAACGATTGATCTGAAATTAATGTAATTTGAATAATATGAAAAGATTAAATTTTTTCGGTCAATTTACAAAGAAATTATTTCTCTATTTTTTAAAAATAAAATGTATAATATAGGAAGTCACATAAAAACGTATAGATAAAATTTCTGTAAAAGTCTTATATTTAAAGAAAAAAGAGATCGAGTCTCTTGTCACATGATACATTAGTTGTGGTGTGTAGACTTTGGTTTTCTTGTTTTATGGCTACAAGAGTCACACGAGTCTCGCTGACTGCGGAGCATATACGCATGCACCGTTGATAATGAATTATAGCAAGGAGCAAAAAGCTATTCATGTACATAAAAAGTCGTACTTCAATAGAGAATGGTATCTTAAGTAGAATTTATTGTATAGTTTTGAACTTTATTGCGAAATCGTACCAGATATTAATCGATACTATTGTACATAAAAATAATCTTTCACGTCAGAATAAAATTTAAGAGTGTAAATCAGAAGTTGGGTAAGTTAATTTATTATAGGATTTGCTATTTAATACCAGATCTAGTAATGAACAGTATTTTTTTTTAAACAGCTGATATTTTCGAAGAATTTTGAGAAATAGATTCATAAATAAAACATACCTTCCAATGTACATTATAGTAATTTTGTATAATATTTCAATATATCTCCATTTAAATTAAAATTAAGTACGTCATGGACATAGAAAATATGTACAGTTTGCAAGTTGAATAACTTTACATTTATAGTATTAGAAACACTATAACAATTAGATTTTTTGTTTTGAAAATAAGGAATTTTCAATCATACCGTTGAACTATAATATATTCTGTAAAGCACAGTGCACTTAATCTATCGTAGGGGGGGGGGGAGATCTGCATCTCCGAGTCATTCGCTCGCGAGCGTGGCGTACAAACTATGTAACATGTAACATGGATCACGAGAAAGGATATACGCAAAAGAAATAAACGAGAATAGAGAAGGATGCAAAGCACATAAAAGAGAACAGGGAAAAGAACAGGATAGGAATACGAGAAGAAAATCTGAAATATGAGAGATAAAAGAAGTAGTTTAAAATATATCGTACTTTTTTATAACAATGTATAACGGAATTTTGAAGACATAAAATAGAATACCATAAAATGTAAATTTCGTAACTTTATTACTGTATAAATTTTACTAGACCGTTTTTAAATAGTTAAAAATTTCAAATACAATACAATTATTTTTATAGTATTTATTGGTATGAAACATTGGTAACACGTCAAACACCAGGACTTTCTAAAAAATATTTACAATAACATAATATATAACTTCTCCTTTCTTTACATTCATTACGAAACCACGCGCTGTACACTGAATCAAATCTACATTCTGCGCATACCCCGATGTCAATTTACCCGACATTTCTCTTAATTTTACAATAGCAAACGCGCGAGACCAGACTGCTAACTCCGCTCGCGTGCGCGGAATTCTAAGCGCGGAAACGCACAACGCGCGGCTCTCAAAAGCGTGTGCTCAAAGCAGCCCCGCAGACAAAAACACTTACAGTACGATAAGAGGAGCAAAAAGAAGCGTGTGCTCGCGAAGAGAACGCGCGGGAGAAAAATCGCGGAAGAGAGAGAGAGAGAGAACCGAAAGGAGAAAGAGGAATAGAGAACGAGAAGGAGCGAGAAGCAACGAGGAGAGAGAAAGAAAGAGAGGGAAGGACGAGCGATAGAGAGAGAAAGGCTCGACCGAGTGAAAGAGAGAAGGGAGGCTGTTGCTGCGACTCCTGCGAGCAAGCGAGCGCGCGCAGGTATAGAGAAACGCGGTCACACGAGGTGCCGCCAGTCTCGTGTTCCGCGCGAGCGGAATGCAAGCCGATCGTTCTGCTCGTTCGCCGGCTACGCGTTCGCGCGAGATGGAAAATTATACGCCGGGGCGCCGCGCGTGCAACAGCAGTAGCAGTCGTTACTCGATCGATTAGGTACTTGTAAACCTAAGGAGATCTTACGTAATTTCGCGACTTTTCCGCGTCGCGGTTTGGCCCGATGAGGATCGTTTGGCCAGTGGTGCGCGAGACTTGTTTGGTTGGATGCCGGTGTTGTGCGTGAGGAGTCGAGGCGATGGTATAATGGTGAATTATGCGGACGCGAATACACAGTAGTAGTGCAGAGGTTTTGCGCTGTGAGTTTAAATAATGTTTTTTTTAGTGGGGGTTTGATGATGTGTTGTAAAATGTAACGGTTGTAAATGGCATGTTATTGACGGAAAGTGATAAAAATAAAAATGCGGAATTGAATCTTAAACATTCAGGAAACGATAAAAATTGACCTGGATTTGCTAAAATAGCTTGTTTTCTCAACTCATAGTTTACTCATATTTTTATTTTAATATTGATCGTAAAAAAAGGAGGTTTGTGAGCTGTGGTAGTAGTAAATATTAATTTATATTCTACTAGCTTAAATTAAGTTTTGTTTACTAAAGATAATATATGAAGATCGTTTTATCTTGATCATAGTGTGTTTGTGGAGAGATATTTTTTATGCAAGATTATGCACGAAGAATAAAGTTGATTTGCATTGAATTTATATTTTACTTCCTCAACGAGGTCACTTTCGAAGATTCCACGAATAGGATAATTTTATTACGAATAGTGACACTTCTGTACTGGATGCTTATCTACAATTTCCAATAGTGTTGATTCTATTAATAATGGATCATGAATCTACTATAGCATTAAATATATAAGGTTACAAAAATGAAAAATGTAATACAGCTGTCAGCTGCAGCCTGACATCTTTTAAAATAACTGTTTAAAATTACATCTAATTTACTTGAAGCAGAATTTTCCGTATGATAATTATAGATATTATCCACGTACTTTTCTTCCCTTATTCCGACGATTACGGTTATTCAAATGCTAGATGCATCTGTTACATCCTAAAGTATCTTCACAACCAAACAATAAGACACAATTTTACAAAACAAAAACAATATTTTTAAAATCTATACCCACGAAATACGTTTATCAAACAAACCTCGTTTGAATCCAGATAAACTCGCGAATAAGCGGCCGATGTACTTGACAACGTGAGAAGAAGCGATGTCAACCAGACATGAGGCGGCGAACATTTTGGAAGCCCTCGAGTCCGAGGTGGCGTACGTGCCGGGCGGCCGAGACAAGGAGAATCGGCCCCTGATCGTGCTCGACATTCCACCGGGCGAACCCCCGCCAATTACCCGGTCGAATCTCGACTCCCTCATCGATTACTTCTTGTCCATTTTCAGGTGAGTTTTTATTATACCCTCTCTGATGCGTTCCCCGAATTTTGTAATTTTACCGAGTTTCACAGTAAACGAGTGTTTTGTTTTGTTGAGGTTTATGATTTTAAGTCAGAAGTTTTTGATGAATTTTAATTTGCTTGAAAGCAAATTATAGTACATTGAAGTATAAGATAGATTAGAGAATGTGTTTGAAACAGTGAAAATGTCTGATTGTTTTATCCGCGACTACTTAAACAGGATTACATTGGGTGTTATACAATTACACTAAAGCCATATTTTAATGTTTCTGAGTACAAAAAGGATTGACAGCATCCTTTAAAACAATTTAAATCTTTTAGTCGAGCCGTACTTTCAGTAGACGAATGAATTTCCGGTAATAAAATGTTGGCTGTAACACTTTCGAAAACCGATTTTTCAAGTACTTAACGAAACACTTGTAGGAAATGAAAATAACATTTATTACATTATTCAGAAACGTTTTGCCTACACAAAGATGCTACGGACACAATAATTTTTAATTGAAGTTAATAATTATTTCGAACTGCGACCAACCGATACCTCATTTATTTGAAATTCCCCACAAGTTCTTTATTTTCCCACCACATTTTCGCTGAAAATTAAGAAACCAATTACATCCCCGAAACCGCAACAATATACCATAAAATTCCCGTACCCTTAATAACATCGTTGCCATCAACGTCTGACCGCAGCGAGGATACGAAGACGAGCGGACTGAGCTTGTTGGTGGACGCGCGCTCGGCAGCGTGGCGCACAGCCCGGACCTACATTCGCCTGGCAAGCCAGCGTCTCGGCGCCCACGCGGACTTGGTGCTCGCGGTGCGGCCCGACGGCTTCTGGGACAAGCAGCGCGTCGACAACTACTGCACCAAGTCACACAGGGACGGCGAGGTCAGTGAAAGAGAGTCGCTATATACATACTGCGTGCGTGTGTTTGTACGAGGATATAATACTTTCGACGATGGCCTACAAAAGCGTGCCGAGGTATCGCGAGCTTGGCCGATTTCGCTTCAGGGGGAGAGGATATCTTGTTATTAGTGAGCAGAGCCGAAAGGTTTTGCCGGTAGTTGGATTAGGCGAGGCGTAGTGATAGGTTTTCGGGTTTATGGGTTTGTGCTGGAATTGAGGTTTCTAAATCGAAACGAGGGCTTTTTTGCGGGTGGAGAGTGAAGTGCAGTTTGGAGAAATGGGTTAAACTTTCTATATATGGAGAAATTGGGTCAAGAATACTTTTTGAGTGTACCTTTTTCAATGAGTTTTAAATTATTTAATAACAAAAATCAAACGAGAACGAGGAGAAATTTATTTTACGAGAGAAGAATCAGTTGGTGAGCTGATGTTATTTTTATAAGACGATCATGCAGGTATGGTTTTCTTTTTAGTTATATAGCCTGAGATTATAAAAATGACTTTATAGCAAATAGAATAGTGATGGGTTGGTTTTATTTTTGATAATGAGCAACTGACGAGAAATCTATTTTTGCGAACTTTTTTTATATATATTTTTATAATCATTCGTAATAATTGCATATATACAATCAGTATATAAAGTCGTGCTTCACAGTATATTCATATCTTTTCTCTGCAGACTAATATAAGACTACTAACAAATTCTTTGACGCATATACGATCGTTAGTTCCGTGTTTTTTTTTACTCACCCATGTCTATACAACCACATACACGTGTTTTTAACGATTGCTTTGACCCGCTTGTACAAATATATAATCACCAGAAACAGTCATGTAATCGTGACCTCACTCGACCTACAATGAAAGCATGTCTTCGACTTTAATGAGACGATCGCCAGACTTTTGAACTCTAATAAATCGTCTGATTTGTTTTACAATGACATGAAATATTATCACGCCTAAGGGAGTTATGTTAATATTATTAAGATAAGTGACGCACTTCGTCTTCATTGCATTGAATAGAAAAGTTTGATATTTGCATAAATGACATGTTATACGAGCAGAGCATTCAATTAAATGTTTAATATGTATAAGAGGAGCTTTCTATTAATATATAAGATATTTATTAATCAAAATAATGCTTGCATATTTATTATACTGTACAAACATTTTTGTATATTTCAATCAATTTTATAGTTTTGTTAGATCTATACTAATTATGTAATATAAGATACTAATTAGGTAATATATGATAAATAATAATTTTAATTTTTAATATAGTTATAATTTTATCTTTATTGGTTAAAAATACTAAAACACTTATTTCTGCCATAGCCGATTTACCTGCCTCTGAACAGACTTTCGGCTTATGTCGATCCCAATCAGCTGACGTACAACTTGGGTGGTAGCAAGTCTTACGATCACGCTGCATGGATACAAAATCGTGTGGTAAATACTTATCTTTTTATTTATTCTCGAATTCCATAATTTATCAGCATAGGTCAATCAAAAGCGGACAATTATTTTATTTAATATTTTCGTTATTAAATTAACGAAAATAATGTTTAAACACCTTCGTATGTATACAGATCATACGATTGTTTTTTGAATATTAATGTTTTGTAGCCAATCGTAAAATATTCTTTATTCGTTCAATATTTTTAAAATCTTTTAATGATTGTTAATATTTAATGTACCCAAAAAACGAGACTTTACTTTATTTTACTTTCATTTTTATTCAAGTACTTATCGAAAGTGTTAAATAAAATTTAATATTTTGACATTATTGTAAATATTTACTTCCAAAAATTAAAAAAACGTAATCATTATGAATTACAGCGTGTGGATGAATTTACAAGTGATGCCGAGAATTTGATTACAAAAATGGATGAACAAAAGGAAAGACTGTCAAGTGCTGAAGCCGTTCGTTCAAAGGATTCCGAAGAATATCTTACAACGAGTAGTGAGATGAATTTAGAAATGGCTAGTGCGGCTCAACGTATATTACACACAGGTTGTAGAATCTTTTAATCGACATATGTTTTAAAAGATAGGTCTAAATTACTCCCATTTCAGGTAGAAGTTTGACGAGTGCTATGAGCCGCGAATCAGCTCAAGATATGCTAGATACCGTACAAAGGATTAACAGGCTCATCGATTCCATAGAGCAAAAACAAGTAATGACAAGTTTTAAATTAATTGAAATTTAAACAATCATTTTATATTATCTATAAAGAAAATATTTCCATTGATCTAGGATTATTTGATATTACAAATTTTTTTTTGTACTAGGTGGAAATTGAAAAGGCTTGGTTAGATATGGAAAAAAATATTGATATTCTGAAGGAGATAGAAAATTTAGAAGAAGGCGTTACCAGCGTGACGAATTGGATTCTTGGCCCAGCCGATTCTATGTTGAATTCTCATTACCAAATAGGTTTTGACGTTGCCTCGTCAGAAGAGTTCAGAAGAGAGCATGAGAAGCTTGAATTAGAGTGTAGAGTAAGATGAAATGATGTTTTTCAGTTTTATATTACAATCAAAACGTACATATGTGAATACTTAAAACTAAAACGTATTCTAACTCTCTATGTTTATTATACAGGAAACATACGGAAAATATGCAGAACTTTTACATAAGTTAGATAGTATACCAAGTAATTATATTTCTGAAGATTTAAAGTCCCAAAGAGATTTCATGGATTTCGTCTGCAGAAGTTTCGCAACGAGACTTGAAAGGCGGAGAAATATACTTATCACTTCCCAAAGATTTTTTCGTCTTGTCTCCGAAGTAAGAATTGCATTATTTCATGTGTGCTTTGTTAGAAATATAAAATTGCAGAACCTTAATTAATAAATTTTATTTAGTATTTTGACAGGACAAGTGAGGTATTTGATAAGTTAATAATGGGAAGCCGTACGTGTAGTTTTTCAAATGCTGGAGCAAAACTGTTAAAGCTCGAACGAAGTCAACAAAAACTTGGTAAATACATTGATCACATGCACATATTCTTTTTTATCTACTGAAAATATTCACAATAACATTTTAACCACTGTGTTGCAATTTGCAGAAGAGTTGGAGCGTGAATTAGTAAAAGAAGGTGAAAAACTATCGGATGTTCTTTCAATGCCCGTTAAAGATGCACTATGTCGCGACGTTCAAATCGACTACGGCGAAGATATTATAAATATTCAAGATATTCTAGATGCCACGAACGCCAGGAAGAATATTTTTAATGATAGTGTTGAACTTCAAAAGCTCACCCTGAAGCAAATCGCGCTTATTTATACTTACGAAAGCGACGCTGAACAGGTTAGTATCTCCATTCATATACTAATATTAACAATAACCGTAGTCAATGTACTTATTTATTTATCTACGTGAAACTTTCCTTTCAGGCCATAACATGGTTAAATGATCTGTTTGACGTTCTCGTTGGCAGCCACGTTGAAATCGGCTGTAACGTAGCTGAAATACAAGCTCAGAAACAAGAGCACCAATCTTTTCAAGAAACTGCGAGGGTAATAAACTTTTCACTTTTATTGTTGTTACGATTTTATATATAATATATAAGATAGTTTACACAAACAATAGAATAAACTAAGCGATCTGACGTAAATTTTCGGAAATGAGTATGTATTTATAGAAACACCGGCGTAGAATGAATGAACTTTATAATTTAAGAAAAGAGATTAAATGTTACAACGTTGTTATTCATTTCAATCATTTTTATAATAAACCAAGAGTATTGACTTTACTTAGCAATATCACGAATTGAACGTAAAAGAATTATAATTTGGATAACAGTTTTCAGTTATAAAAATACCGTTACGGAAGAAACGATAGTTTTTCTAAACTACCAGGAATTCAAAAAAACTTTTTTTATTGTACCGTTATTGTCTTTTGCACAGCCTCCAAGCAAAAAATAAAATTGATTTACGACTGCGAATCCCGTTCCACCCCACCTAATATACACTCATTGTTACGCTCATTATACTAAACAAAAGAATCCCGTTATTTTTGCTCACCTTGCTTAGGGCACGTACGAGTACGGCTGTCAGCTGGTGAACGGGGCGCGCGTACTGCGTATCTCGTGCAAGCTCCAGCTGCAAGACAATACATCACTGATGGGAAGGTTGCGTCAAGCCTGGCGTCAACTTCGTTCTGTCGGCCAGGAGCAGTTGACCCGTTTGCGAGTCTGCGCCGTCTTCCATCGTAACGTCACTGACGTGAGTTTCCTCCTCTCACTGTTTTATAAGAGTAATGTTGACACACGACCACGGGCGTGAAGTGCTTCTAATTTTGCGCGTGGCGATTCGTGCGCATTAGCACGACGTTTTACACGTCGATTGATTCGCGTTGGCGGAGTTTATTTTTCCCGGCTTTCATCGTCGATTTTATGAGCGTGTAGCTATCTGGGCGGTTATTTGAGAGATTTCAGGAAATGAGTGAAAGACTTTTCTTAAAATGATTTTTGGATTTGTATTTTAGGATTTTTTGTGATGTTTAATATATATTTTGTGAAGCAAAATTATTGTAACAGTTATAATTTTGGTATATTCATTGTAAATGGAAATTCTGTAATCATGGTTTTGTAAATATATTTTTTTATCGCAAACGAGTTTGATTGCAGTAGTCTTTATAAGAATTTAACCAAAACTATTTTTAATTAAAAAATGTAATCTTTTATTTAACTAGGAAATAAAATAATATTTGCATAAAGATTGTGCAATTAAATTTATACGCTATGATCAAATGTATTTTCGGCAACGAAATGACGAAATACTTGTTATTCCATGATTTGATTACGATCCAATAAAAACTATCACTTAGCGAAATTTCGGAGCATAACCCAATTTCACGTGTAAATACTCATAAATGTGTCATATACTTTCTTTCGAAACTATTTAAAAACTTTCCTCTGAAATCATATTTCTCTATCGTAAAAAGAAACATATCTACGTACTCTCAACGTTAGTCAAAGTAACCGCCATCTGCAAGCACGCGTTTCCTCTTTAACCGCAATAAACCACAGCCACATATCGTTTCCTCCCGCACTCGCAGGCGCACGTAGGTAAACAGCGCTTTAAAATTAACCGATTTCCGTTCTCTCTTTCTCTCTCTCTCTCTCACTTGCCCTCGTGTCTTGACGCCTACAGCACTGCACCAAATTGCGCGAGATGATCGAGACGGTCAGCTCGCTTTCGCCAAAGAGAAGCAGGTCAGCGACGCCGGAAGCCACGGCTGTAGATGTGGCCGGGTCCTCCATGAGCACGCGCATCCTTAAGGCCGAGATCAGGGATGTGCTGTCCAAGAGGGAGAAGCTACTACCGGAGGTTGGACGTATGGTGAGGCTAGGCAGGCTGCTGAGGTCGCGGTTGAAGGAGCCGTTAGTCCATCAGAGGTATACTCTTATGTTTTAGAATATTGGAATTCTATAGAATATCATATATATGATATAAAAATGAGAAGATTTCATCAGTGATTAATTAATTTTATATTAATTCATCGAGCTATCTATAAAAAGTATCCTCATTTTCAAAATACCATCAAATACTTCGAAACGTAATTTATTTCGCATTCAACTCCCATATCTATTTAAAAACCAATCAGAGACGATTTATTTCAAAGTCGCCTACATTTCTCGGAACCTTGCGTATGCCGCTCAGAGATGCATTTCGCGTGCACCCAATCTCTTGAGTAATAAGCAGTTAAAAATTCAATTTCTTAAGCGACGGAAAAAAAATCGATGACGCATATCCTTCGAACGAAATAAAAGGACACACGTCTACCTACATACGTACGATGTGCAAACGACGCGACTCGCGTTCGAGCTGCAGATGCGTTCTCGATACGCGGGCGGCCAACGAAATTAGAACGCGCTCGAGCATATCTTCCCTCTCGCTGTGCCTTCTTCTTCTCATTCGATTTCTGTTTCTCTTCCGCGCTTTCTCCCGTGGCTGCGTATATATCTCGCGTGACTGCTTCACCTTTGTTGTTTACTTTCTTCGATATTATTTCTCAATTTTACTTTTCCGAACGGTCCGGTTCTATCTCTTTGCCTTTATGATGTTTAGATTTTACTTTATACGTTTTTATGTATTTTTGAGCTTTTACGTTCATATATTTGGATTACAATATTTTGAACTGAATTTTTGCTAAAAGGGTTTAATGCAGTTGTTTTTGTAATTTTGTATTTTATGTAGCATATAAAGTTTATAAAGGTCGTACAAAAATACAAAATATCGTTGATAATCAATTAAAATTATTGACATTTTCGTTTGTTTCTTTTATAATTCGTGAATAAATAATGCGATTCTTATTAGCTTCAAATTAGCTGCTAGTTTCAACCAGATTTATCTAATTGGGTATACGATTCTAATTGTAGTAAATGAAAGTCACAGCTTAAAAGCACGATGATATCATGTCATTAACGATTATATAACTTCGATCTTTATTATTTTACTACACTATATATATAATTTATACGTTTTAATAAATTTATTTTCAATTAATTATTGTCTAATTGAGACTCTAAATATTAATTTTATAAAAAATTAAGTTTGTCAATATAATAGTACCATCATACAATAATCGTTTTCGAAAAATTCTAATGAAAGGTGAAAAAAGTTTTCTAAAATTAAAACTAGTTTGTTGTCATACTGAAATAGGTCTTTTACCCCAGTTTCTGAGGGGATTGGCCAATTACTTGAACACGGGATCGTTTTAAGCCAAAACCAGGTACCCGATGAAATCAACCGTCGCCTAGTAGCCTTGACACTTCTAGCCTACAGAAGATGTTCTAATCTTGAAAATCAAACATTATATCCATAGTGTGTAATATACCATAGTATATTTCCTCAGACATTCAAGAAGTTTATCCAGCATAGTAACATCTATAGTAGATACAAAAAAAGATCAGATTTACAATTATAAAAAGTTCTTATAAATAATAAAGAACATTATATCGACGTTAAAAATAACTTATAAGGAGTTGAGTAATTTACGAGACATTTTATGTTTCGACAATAAAGTTCTCTTCATATTTTAATTGCAAAATAAAACGACTCCTTTAAGAAACTTTTCAGTATAACTCCGACCCCCCGCAATTTCATCTCCTGTTTACCATTCCTCCCGCCGCCGCTTCCCTTTATTTTCTCTTTCTCTTTATTACCGCTGCACTTCGATTCGCCTCCCGCAGCCTAAACTCTCTCCCTCTACTCTCTTTTCGCGACCCAGCCTCTCTCTCTCTGTCTTTCTCTCGATTCGCCGCAAGCTCCGCCAGAGCAGGGCTTTTTCATCGCTCGTAGCCTCATTCGCCCGCGCGCTTGCACTTCGAAGCACGCGTCCGTCTATCTCTTTCTCTCTTTCTACGCGGCGTTTTCACATTGCGTAACTCGGAAAGAGAGCGCGGGCGCACGACTTTGACTTTCGACTGCGTGCGCCAGTCACACACACGCGCGCACGCGAAATATTCGCCTCGTCGCGCGCTTTTCCGTTCTTTTTTTAACTCCACCGGTTTCCCGTGCGTGGCATTACGCGGCAGTCCGCGAGATGATTCGGCGACGCGATCATCGCTAACACGCGTTTATTATTTTAATTCGCTCTCTTTTTTTTATTATTTTTTTTATATATATTTAATTGTGAGTGGTTGATTTTGAATGGCAGCAGGATGTCGGATCTAGATGACACGTCGCTGGAAGGATCAGGAAGTGGTGGAGGAGGTAGCAATTTGACTGCGGTACAGTCAATATCGGCGAAGCTCCTCGAGGTGACGAGGTTGGCTGAGAAGTTGGATGCGAGGCTATGTGAGGCTGGGGCCAGGAGTCAGGGTCTGAATCCCGCTGTCGAGGAGGAAGGAGAGGATGTCAAAGACGCTGCAAGTGCCATCAGGACATCACCAGTGGTGAAAGATACCCAAGAAGCGGCTGCAGTTGCCATGGAAGGAAGAAGTAGCAAACTGGAGGTGAAGTGATATTTTTTTGTAGTTAAATAATTTAATTTAAATGTAAAAAATGTAGATTTTATAGTATGCGGCACACCATGAATATTGGGGCAGTGAAGAAAATCAATTAGTATATGATCTTGAAGTAGTCGCGAGCTTTAACAGACGCGGTTAAAGGATCGTAAAGGTTAAAAATAGTTACCGAAATTGTAGATAGAAAAAAAAGAAAAAAAATCAAATTGCATATCCTGTGTAATAATTTTAGAACTTGCTATACAAAGCATACACGGAAAATCAATTAGTAGAAATCGTATATTGCAATTAAATTAGATTAAAAATTCAACTCACGTGTATACATTTTTACTTTCCAAGTTCATAGTACAATCTACATGTGTATCATCTTCAGTTGTAAAGTAATAATTTAATAGTAAAAATGATCTTATATGTTAATTTGGTTTGATATAGTATAATCAAATTATACTTTTTATATAAATTTTATGAGCGTTTAAGGAATAAATTAAGTATAATTCACATCGTTTTTAGTATTTTGTAAGATATATCTATTATATTGGATAACGATTGCTTCTATGTCGGATACAACTTGAATAACTATTGTACAAGTTTATAAAAAATTGATATTTCTTTGTGTAAAAATATACTATAAATAAACGATTGTTACTAACTACTTATAGTTGTTTGAAATAATGGAAGATATTACTATTAGGTTTCGTTTCTTGAATAAGAAATTATACACTATATTTAGATGAATATTACGAAATTCTTTGATAAGTTAAAAATTTTAAAAGATGTCTATTTTAATCGAGTAAGTTAAATTCGTAATGAAGAAGTGAGGCGTTTGGAGAGTCCACTTTGAAAGCTTCTCAAGATGATTGAGAGCTCTTTAGTTGAATTATAACGCCGAAAATAGAAGCAATTGATAAAACTTTTTCTATCGATCATATTGAATAAAACTATTATTGAAATAATGAACAAATTCCATTTACATACTATGAAACTTCCAATATCCAGTATATAATTCAATGTATATAATTAATTAATATACACGTACTATTATTAAGTTATAGGTTTATACTTATTTTTACTACAAACTGCTTGTCTATGACAGTGATAAAATGCTTACAAGCTACCATTCAATTAGCTTTTTTGGAAAGAAAACAAACAGAGCACTATGTTTAGAATTTAGTACTCTATTTTTATATATTGCCCTTAATTGTTTCTCGAAAGCTTACATCTCGTGCGTTTAAATTATAGCATCACGGTTGATTTTAGAAGAAGAGATATCAGTATTTAATGAAACACAATACATGCTTCGATCTCAAACTATCTAACACTTTCACATCCACTTTGACAACAACTTAATAGATATACGTTTATCCGCAGGAACCGAGCATCTCGAAGGAGACAGGCGACCGCGGCAGACATAGTCGGGCGAGCGAGCGCAGTGCGCTCGAGGATTACTCGTCGTGTGTCGAGGAATACGTGACGGCAACCGAGTGCTCGACTACGCCCGTCCCAAGGTCGCGCAGCGAGTCGTTCCTCTCGTCCGAATACGAGGATGCCGCTGCCCCCGTTTCAACGACCTGGTGAGAAACACGCTCGAAAGCTTGCTTTGACAAAATTTAAATGAGGTTTATTTCTGGGCGCGCCTCGCAGTCGTCGACGGCGTCTCATTCACTTTTAGTTAGAAAGAGAGAGAGAGAGCGAGAGAGAGACGACGATGCTTTGCCGCGGACGAGATAAATCAAAGTATGCCGGTCACGATGCGGAATTTGCATAATTTATCGTGGGGGCAGTACTGTACATATGCGCAACGACTGATTCGAGAGAGATACAGATAGCGTTGCAATGTTCGGTCGCTTAATTGCATGCTAGGAACATGTTAGATTGTTAGCAGTGCGAGCCTAAGTGTATTTTGATGTGGTCATATTTTGAAAAATGATGACTGATTTGAATAAAGCAGTAGAAATAGCCGGCATGTGAAGTATTTAGAGTAAGGAAATTGATGGAAAAATCTTATGGTTGAGAAAGTTGTGGTTTTTACGAATAATAACTCTAAATGAAAAACGTGAAACTAGAGCATTAATTTATTTTTAGATTATGTTGTGAAAATTCACTCTTCTTGTAGAGAAAGTTCGTTCCAACGAAATTATAACAATTTATATATTTCCGTCGTAATTATAAATAAGAATAAGCATTAGTTTTAATGTTAAAATGTTAATAAATTGAATCTTATTTCAGCCGCAAAGCGGAAGATGAGTCGACGAAGAAAAACGAGGTACTGACAGTTGCGAAATGCGAAAATACAGTACCAACGAATCCTATTGATCAGGAAACCATTGAATACAGTCCAGATGGAGCGACTGTCATTCAACGAACGATTCAGGTACATGCACACGAGCGAATGGCAATTGAAACTAAAAATAAGACTATTTGTAAATATTTGTAAATATTCAAGTTGCAAAAGTTATTCAATCTAGATTACTTCATGTATATTATTTACCATAATTTTATATGATTTAAAAAGTATATTGGTTTCCATTTAAAAAACGTCACATAATTAAATCCTCAAAAAGCATTTTTAAAATAACTGATATTGAATCTTAAAATACACACGTCTAGAAGTATTTTACTATTTTATGCTTCTATTTTTCTGTAAAGAAGTAAGATATTATTACTAGAATAAAAAAAAAACTTTATTCATTTATAGGAAAGAGGTGGAAAAATTGTACGGGAGACCACGGAGACGACGACTCTGCGGGTCTCACAGAACACGCACTTCGGCGTCGCTTCGTACAAGCTCGTCTCCAATACGATCGAAGATCACACGGAACACCTGGACTACCGTGAGCTCCAGGACCTTCAGCGCACTATTCTCGATGCCAACGCCGATTCCTCGTCTCCAAATCTCCAAACCCATCGCGAGGAACATACTTACGCTTCGCCGCACAGTTTCGTCAATTACCACAAATCCGTGGCAACAGGCGCCATGAACGGCTATCACATCGAATCCTTACCGATCGACGAATCTCTGCCATTGCCGAAGCTTACCGGACTGGAGAATGGCGTCGAAGACCTCAGCAGAGAGGAGAGAGAGTTCCTGGAGATGGTGAAAACGGTAAGTGAGGAGCTGGACGAGTGCGCGTCATCTTCTGCCTCGTCGCCTGCGTCGATGATTCAACAGCAACAACAGCAGCACTTCGCGATAGCCTGCACGTCCGCGGCAGCTGCAGCCGCGGCCGATGAGCTGTCCATGCTGCCCGCCGCTATTGCCGTCTGCGAATTCAACTAACACCCATGCTATTTATGAAATGAGAAATGTGCTTCGTTTTGATGAAGTTTCGTTTGTTTCACGATAAAGTGTTCGATGTTGGAGTTATAAATTTTGTCTGTTATTTATTGTAGATTTTGTAAATTATTATCAATACTTTTGAGTTATTTAATATTTTAAATCGGAGAAATTTTATGGAAGACGATAAATATTATTCGAATATATGTTTCGTATATAATAGTCTTGAAAAACAATTTATCTTATTGTTTGATCAGATCTGATAGCTTTAGTAAAAATAAGAGTGAATTGGGAATAGCCATAAATATATAATGAAGAAGAATTACAATTTGCTAGTGTAGGTCTTATTGATTTCAAAAGAACTTTACGAAACATCACAATTAGGTTTTGTTTTTTGTATTGTATGTCCGTCTTGAACAAAATTACGGAAAGTTAGTAATGTATTTAAGAATAGATCTGTAATGATATTAATTATTAGAAACTCTTTTATTTTAAACAATGATTTAAAAGAAATTTAAAATAATCAACATTTTTATTTGATATATATTTTCTCTTTTTGCATAAAATGTTTTTACTTAAGCTATCATATCTCAATCAACCATGGTGGAAAATATTTTTCAAAAGGTCAATTTACATAAACTTATACATATGTTGATATAATTCGTATAACAAATTCTTTATTATAATTTATTGAATTATACACAGATTTACGAAAATCAGATTGTTGCAAATATCAGAATCGGAGGTATTATTCACTAAGATATCAGTATTCGAACATACTTGCAGTTAGATTATCGTATTATCTAATATTTTTTTTTTTTTGAAATTTGATATTTATCTATTCAAATTAAAAATTTAGTTCAGACAATTAAATATTTATTGTAGAATCAGCAATAACTTTACTTACGCGAGATTCTTCTGAATGTCATGTGAAACAAGTAAACTTTATCAAAAACTGATTGTTTTTGCATAAGAACATAACGTTATAACGCTTACGCATCATACATTAGCAAAATGTTGCAATAACCTTTATGCACACAGCCATTGTTATAACTTTCATATTTTTGTACGTTTTCTATAAATTTTTCATTGTTTGTTAATAAATTAATAAACTGCATTTAATATATATTTATTGCAAGTGCTTTTATCATTGTTGTGTTAATGGTTTTAGAATAGTTACTTAGACATAGAATATGTTTATTGTTAATGTAGGTAGATGAAAAATGAAATAAAGATGATTTTATATCAAAAGTATTTCTATTTATACAAACCTATTTTAATGTACGTATTTAGGCTAAGTAAACAAATGTCAGATATTATATATGATAGTATTAATTGTTATTTATTGATTCAGTAATCATTGATAGATATAAGTGTATACAAGATTTCATGAAGTGGAGGTACGAATGTAAAAGTTATAATAATCTGTTAACAAATTATAGTGTAAAAATGAATATGGAAAGTGAGTATAAATATCGATATTTCAACGTAGATGATGGTCAACCAAAGAAAAATGTTACAAACAACTTTTTAATTAATTTTGAAAATCTTATTATATTTCTTGGCTATTTTCAAGGAAACTACGCAGTTACATTCATTTGTTTATCTAAATACGTAATAAACAAGTCGGTATAGGTTTGCAAGTTTTAATTATTTTTTCATTTTTCTTTCGGCAAATCTCGGATACTGTTAAAATTAAATACACAATTAGTTTTTTGTTACCTTTTTGAAGATGACCACAATCGTGATATCGATATTTTTCTCAAATACTATTTTTCATCACTTGAAATAATGATCATATTATATCTCTTCATACACAATAATTCGTTAACAGATTATTAAATGTATTTTTACATTTGGTAGCCTCACTTGATTGGAAACTTATGAAGTGTATATCAACTATCTTCACAGACACTTCATAACGATTTACCATACTTAACACGAACAAAAATTTCTTAATTCTGGAGTAAACAATTATCTACACGCTTTTTGTACGTATGCAAAAAAATTTTAATATTTTTTTGGTAGAAATAAATTTTTTATTTACAAATTATCTATGTTAAAATATCATACAGTAGCTCCAAAAATACAAATCAATGCATGTAACTTCGATATGTTTTAGGGATCTGATGGTTTGTTCAACTAACCAGGAGAGTGCACTAACTTCGGGTCCTGGATTTGGCTCAAACTTTGGAGTAAGTTTTTGGGTGTATAAATATAATGAAAGCTGCAATATTAGATCCTAACACTCAAAAAAGCTAAAGTTCTCGACATTTTTAGGTTTATTTCGTAGTAAGTCTTGAAAAAAGTCTCTTTTTAGAACGTTAGCCAGTTAACTTAGGAAAGTTTTAAATTTTATTTAAATATAGAAAATAAAACTAGACAAGATGACCTTTCATTTGCTTTTTTAAGGATTACAAAATGTTGATTTCT
>JAYJLV010000001.1:14959237-15023659 GCA_036873485.1 Torymus texanus | reverse complement strand
AAATTGTTTTCTTAAAGATAATAAATTAAATATACTTTTTGGACTTTATTACAAAAAATTGGTTATGTCGAGTACGCGTTTTACATAAATTAAAGGATTGCTTTTCACCGATGAAAGACAAATATTTGTTTGATCAAATTGTAAAAATTTTATGTAATTCTACTCACAATTTATAAACTTTTTCCGTTTAATGTGCTATACACAAAGTATCACATTTCTGAGTTAAAAAATCATGAAAATTGAACATTTATGAAAAAGTTCATTATTTTTAAGATTTCAATTAATTCTCACTTTTGAACGATTGAATATTTTGCTCTAAAACTTTAGGGTTATATTCTGGGACTAGTTTGGAATATGTAAAAAAATTTTGAGCTATTTTGAAATTTTCACCTTCAACAGTTGACGTGAAATGACCTATATATATATTATCATCATTTTATTGATGACCACATTTTTCTGCTGTACAGTTAAATCTCTATCTCTCTCTTTCTTTGAATGTTTGTTGCATATTGTCTTGGTCAGTTTTCTTCTTTTTAAAAGAAGCTTAATTAAATTAATTTATTATGAAACAAAAATATTATAACACACTTCATCTTTTGTCGCGATTGTAAGTAAGCATTGACTTTCCTCTTCAATTATGCTGAGATTATTTCATAACAAATATAAATTTCGCGACCACTCAGTCGATTTAGGAGAAACCTTTGGCATTCGCTTTAATTATCCATGTACGTTTTTCCGGCATTTATTTGTATATCTCACGCTGAACTTTAGCATAATGTGTCATTTTTCAAGTGGCACAGCTATGGATTAGGTAATAATATTTAAAATTTTAAAAAACGACTGTGCTTTTCCACAGTTTAAATATTATGAGTATATTTACGAACAATAATTTTAACCTTTTACTAGCATAATTTTAATTTATCCAATACTGCCTTTGTCTGTTATATAATAATTGAGATTTTGTCTAATCACGTGGGTCTGAAGTTAAGCCCATATATAATCGTCCATATGGATGCTAAAATGTGCTCTGATTTAACGGTAATACTGTTTTCATATACCTTTAGACTTTAATAACATAATCTTAGAATGGACCTGTTGGTCGCTGCTTTATCGAGACCATCGCTACCTCTTTCAATGGTTTGGCATTCTCAATCTCGTATCCACCTCAGCGTTATACGAATATCGGTTAAGATCCAAGGCATAAATATGTGCGGTAGCAAGTCAAAAGGGCTCAAGTTTATTTTTTTTTTGGGAAATTCAGAAAACTTGTATTCCAGGCTTAGGAAGGGTTAATGCACCTTTTAAAGCCATAAAGTGTATAAAAATACTGTTTCCTGTAGAAAAAATCAGAATTGTAAAAAGCTTTAAGTTCTTCGCGTGTGTAAGAAAATCGATAAATAATTTTTTGATACGTCAATATTAGAACATTAACTGAATAAACGTCTGAATTCATAATCTATGTGTCAAGAATCTTTTTTTAAATAATTTTATGCCACTTACCTTCAGACGAATCATTTTCAGAGTCTCAAAATTTTCAGGTAATGCTACCACAGAAATGTTTATTTCTAGCTTGGGATTCCAGATCTCTAATCCATATTGTCATATATTCTTTTGCTCAATACTTCCTATATACAATATATCAAGGAGCGCGGGAGCTCTCCGAAGGCAAGTATAGAAGAAGCCTGAAGGATTTATATTACAGCAATCGATTCTAAACCCGTAGATCTGGAAGAATTTTGTAACGTCTTCTGTCAGATATATGGTTGTCTATAAATAGTTTCATGAATGTTTGATTCACACAAGAAGGACGATTTTTTAATGTGGCGGTAATGTCAGATATATTATGTTTTCTTGGTATCGCTGCCCTGAAATTTCCAAACCTGACCTTTGCTCTTGTTGTGGTTCACATGGATGAGGGCTTTTTGCTCCTTTTGGCACCTTCTACTTGCTCTCTTATTACTGCAATAACTCTTATACCCATACTCGTTTCAAAAAGCGTATTTTTATCATTTTTTATGTTCACGCACTATTGTTGAACATCCCTTTATCAGTTCGTGCGTGGAATAAAATGATTGGTTGCTGTTACCAACCAACTAATTGGTTAGTCTCATCTGATCAGCATAAATAAGATAAGCCAATAAAATAGCTGTCACAACCAAGGTACTGGTTACAATGACTATTTTATTGGTTTACCTTATACGTATATTCATCAAACAAGCAATTTTTTATCAATTAGTTCATCACCATAACCAATCATTTTTTTCAGTGTAAACGAAATTATAAGAAAAAATTACTCACACCTAGAAATTACATACTTATTATAGAGTAGCGTGACAAGGCATCTCGGCAACGCATAGCGAGACAACGCAATCTTTTCTCTTAGACGGGACAATACAACGAGCAAGAAGAAGCCGATCCGACGAGGTCCTATATACTACTCGACTCGTCTCGTCTTTCGAGTAAGACGCGCGACGCGCTGGAAAAGAAAGAGAGAACCGCGTGCGTGCGCGACAAGGGAAAAATGCGCCCGAGGTAGACGCGAAGCTAAAGAACGAGCGTGTGTGCGCGAGAACTGGAAGGAGAGAAAGAAAATGAAGTATATGAAGTACGCATAGGGGGGAAAAAGAGCGCGAAGAAACCGGACTTCGCGGTATAAATTACTTGCGGATTTTTAACGAAGGAGGCGAGGGTAGATACAATGCAGATGTTCGTGATCTAACAAAGTGAGTCGGTAAGATCGGGAAATTGCCGCACGTTCGACCTGAGCCGGAGCTTAGTGGAGTATTCAATAAGGGGTGTGTCCTTATCGCACATGAGAATGTTAAAACGAATAATGTCGTTACTTTTGATAAAGGTATTGCTGCAAACGTTTTTATTATAAATTCAGTTTGATGATGTCCGTTTCAAGTTACTGAGATAACTATAATGCTCATTGTCTTTATACAGATTAATTATTCATGACACAAGAAATTGAATTGTTAAACATCACTTTTGAAAATATTTTTGAAAATATTACTGTATAGTAATAAAGTTGTTGTATATTCCACTCAATATCTTTATAAATTGATGAATAAGAGAACTATAAAAGATGAATTAAATTTATTTGATTTATAAAATATTTTAAATAATAGACTACCGAATATGGAATTCAAACAGTTATATTTTGAAGTGCAGGCATTGCTTCTCATCATTAGAAAATCAATATAATATATTAAATAGCTGTTAGGAATTTTAAATAAAAAATTGCTGATACAGTGCACATATTCGTAGAAATTGTATTTCGTTTTCATTCTTCACTTTTGCATTCCTTTAGTTCTGTCGCGTCCCGAGTCGAGTTGAAGAGAAGACGAAGAAGAGAAAGAGAGAGAAAGCGAAAAAAAAAACGATAGTTGAGACGGCGAGAAAAATGCTATCTAGAGGCTCGGATGATGAATATCTTCAAAGACGTAATGAAACGTGACTGTCCTCTATTTTTTCTCTTACTTTTTCTCTTGTTGCTTTGGTCGACGCTCGCAAAACGCACGTCTTATTTTTAAAGGTCGCTGGCGATGACGGAATTTCAAAAAGTGGATTTTAACGTCGCGCCCGCTGAGAATAGACTTTTGTTTTAAAAGATTGGAAAACAACAGTAGCGTAGACTTTGCACTTCAGAAAAATATGTATCCTAAAGCTTTAGCAAAATGATTTACATGTATTTTAAAAATGAAATTGTGTAAGTCAGGTTTTATTATATTTTACATAAATATAACTTACTAATGTATATTATAGCATAAAACATCCGATATACAAAAAAAATTTAAACCAATATTATTAAATTTTACATAATTATTTTTTAACGTTTTTTAAAAATTTTTAGCATGTCTATGAAAAGTAAACGGAATATTTAATCTAGGAAAGCGCAAGAAAAATAATTACAAATATATTCATCGAATTTTTTTTACAATTGATGTACATGTGTAAATCTCCAATAAAAAAAAAACTTTAACAAAAAACTACTGAAACAATAATCGACTTTGCATATCTTTTTTAATCAAGCTAGCTAACCAGAGAACGCACTGTTAATTACCATTCAAATACCTCGTCGTAAAAAATGCGCATTACCGCGTCTCTGCATATATATAACGTGCTACGCTCGTCACCTTGAGAACCACCGTATAGGCATATTTCGAGCGCGATTTTTACGAGCGTCGAACTCTCATTGTCACTCCTCTGATGCAAACGCAATAAAATCCGCGCACGTGCGCTCGCGCATGCCAAAAAACGAGGACTTTCCTCGTATATACTTTCGTTTTTGTTAGTCCTGCCTGTGGCACTGCCCTCACTACGAGCCTCGAAAACTCATTTGAACCCTGAAGAATCAATCCTTTATGGGCGCAGTACGGGTTCGCAATAAATTCCTTGGCGAGTGGTACACACGCACTGAAAGTAATTAATATATCCTTTGTGATTTCGCAGTAGGAACTCGCGCCCGTTGTGTTTTATACAAGGATATAAACAGTGCGCAATGACACCGAAATGCGCGCTTCTATATTCGTATAATTAAAGCAATCTTAATAGAAAGTTATTGCAGGATAAGCTGCAATTTTTATATTAATTGGGTTAAAAATTAACAATGATTTACATGTTCGTATGTTGTAAAAACATAATTTCTACTGTGCATTAAGAACTATTTCAAAACTTTATTTTTATGGAAAAAAACAAAAGTAATGTTAAAGTTTGCAACTACGTTTCCTTATGTACATTGATTTATAGCATAAAAGGTGTGTTGTTTTTAATTTGCATTTGCCTTGCACTTACCTAGACGTATACAAAATTACGATGTTTTTTGAATTGGTATTATAGGATCTTATGTAATACAATTCCTACATGTAATACAATTTTGCATATTAAATTTCATATCTACATATGGGGTGTACATGAAGCATATTAAAATATTGGCGACTGAAATTTAAAATAACTTTGTTAAATATTAAAAAACTATATCTCAAAAAAAAATGTAAACGTATATAATCTGACAAATACGATCGTATATTCATAACAGTTAAATCGATATAATAGGCTGTATCAAACCCAATATTTATTTGCAACATTGTATCGCACACGATAGTAATAGCAACCAGCGAGCGCAGGGCAAGCTACTAGTGCGCCATAAATCCATTTACGAAGCCGAAGACAGTTCCGTACAGCCGCGCGGCGTGTGAAACTCCGATCGCGGATAACGACCGCAGCCCAAAGACGAGCGAGCGTATACCTATCGGACGGGTAGTTACGCGCTCTTCGTCACCGTCACAGCGTTCGCGCATGAATTTCGACGCGTTTTCCGCATGCCCCCCGCCCATATGCACGCGAAAGAGAGAAAGAGAGAGAGAGAGAGAGAGAGAGAGAGAGAGAGAGAGAGAGAGAGACGAACGTTTCTGCTTTGTACCGAACCCATGAGCAGCGCGTCACGGAAATAAATAACCGCACAAGCGCGGCCTGCGCGACTTGAAACAAGTCAAATTTATCCGCGTCGCGCGCGCGTGCACACTTACACATATACACGACTTTTCCCAGAAGCTGCTCTCGAAGGAGAGAGAGAGAGGAGCTTTCTCCGGGCACACGATTTTTGCGCAGCTTTTATTCGGACCCTTGACAGAAATGGCGGTCGGTATATAATTGAGGAGAGACGCCGTGTGGTGGAATGCTTTATCGGTACGTGTACTTGAGGAGATTCATTGGGGTTCGGCAGACTAAAAATAATCGTGATCGTTCCGTTCGACTTACTGATATCGGTAGTTTTTTTATGTCTTGATTAGGTTATATTAATAAAACTTTAGTGAAGATTGGTTAGGTATAGACAAGGTTTTGCGATAAGAAATATTGATAAGTATGATGTAAACTATATAAAAATAAATGTAAAACAGAAAATATATATATTTAGTTGATATTATGTGATCTGCATTTTAAATTTATTGATTTATTAAACAAGGCTGATATTACAGTAGCGCATTTATAGAAATCTAAAAATCTGTATTCTTAATTTGATAGTAGGTCGTTATGTTATGATGCTTAACATAATAGACAAAGCACTGTAAACTATTATTAACGGTTACTGTGCATTTCTTTACAATGACTTGTTGAAACGAACTTCATATTACGCTTTGATAATTGCTACTAGGAAAACTAATTGTAATTTGAGGCGGTAGTTTTCTGCAAGCGTGAAATTAAAGATTATTATTTGTTGAAATTGACTCTTATAAACAATACACTGAATTTTTGCTTTTTAACATCATACAATATGCTACAGTATCTTTTATAAATAAATTGTAATTTTCGATCGCGCAAAATTTATTTTATTTCACTAACTTTTCACATCGACTTGTTCAACATCGATAGCCGAAAGAGAGTTTTCGTCCAGCGCAGCGCGGATGGAGAAGCGATGTATAGAGGGAAGGAGAGAAACGCGCGCAAAGGCAACGCTGAAATAGCAGCTAAGCCAACGCCCCGAAATAACAGACTTACGCATCATTAAACTGCACGGATGCGAGAAAAAAATCATTGTTAATGCGCTGAAAAATCTGGCAGTTAAAACCCGTCCCACGCCTCCTCCTCTTCCTCCCTCGATCCTCTTAAGAGAGATGAAAAGTTTTTGATGTATATTTTCGGCATTGACGAGAAGCCACGCTTTCAAGATTACAATTTTATCGCGAGGATTTTCGAGCGACATCGCGACGCGCTCATGCTATACAATCGTCCGTACTAAATTATAATTTATGAGTTGACTGACGTCGAAAATATAAATATTTGAAATTGCTGAATTTCGTAGGAACGGGATGTTTTATTAGAGATCTTTTATAGATATTTTATTACGGTTGCTTGATGTCATAACTGGCGTAATTTCTTCAAGAAAGAAGCGAATAAGAACATTTTTTTATTCTTCGTTTCCTTGAACAAGTAATACACCTTACTTTATAGTTTCTACTTTTTAAAAAATGAAGAATATTTTTATACTCTCGACGGTATTAAGCTGTCAAAAAGTATCAAGTATACATGTTTTCAAAAAGATATTTCGCAAGTAAAAATACCTCCTTACAGATTGAGGACAGCGGACCAAATAAAAATCGCAAACAATTTCGTAAATATATATACAGAACCGCAACAAAAGCGCTGATGATCTTTATACGTGGCTCGACTGTCGGTTGTCTGCCATATCGCATCGTAACGTCAGTCCCTTTCCTCACAATAATTTAACTTTCGGCGTATAACGCGCGTCTCGGAAATTACGGACGCGCCGACCGCCTATGCAATCATCCAAAGATACCGGTTATACCTTAATCCTAACGTTCATCGTACTGGCCCGTAATAAATAGCCCGTACAATGGGCCCGATTGAAGGCCATTGCATCTCTTTTTGAGGTAAGAATTATATCGATGTAGGCTCTATACGAGAGAGTTTAAATGATTTTATAGGAACGATTACTGATATCGTAATCGTAAAATTTGTCGATAACGCGTTCCGTTACGAATCTTGAGAAAAAACGTTATTTTAAGAATTCTGTAAGTGGAAAACCGGATACCTTTAAACCTTTTTAATAGTTATTATCTGAAAAAATTAATATTATTGTCTAATAAAGGATAGTGATAGATAACATATCTCAAACAGCTTATTTGTTTTAGTATATATGTAATTAGTTTGTATGTAAATCTTAATTGCACTTTGAATATAATCGTCTTGAAAAGCATATAGTATTTTCTTGTTTGGGTCAAAGTGGTGTTCCAAATTATATATAATCAAACAAAGCATATCGCGTAGTAACGTATAACTGCTGATACAGCGTCTGCACTTCGCACACTTACAGACATTGCATATGTATCACGAACCGCATGAAATGAAGCGATGCGATTAAGAAACAAGTATTTTTTTTTAATTTATATAATAATAATCATATAATGATAGCAGGAAGAGTAACAAAATAAAAATGTGAATTTAAATTTTAGAAATCAATATTATCAAACTTTTTTTTTTGACAAATTTTTTTAAAGCTTTTCTATTTTAAATGTTTTGGATTAAATTTTACAGAAATTGAAAGTTTCTTTATTAATTTTTGAATATTGAAACTTGTTTTAAACCAAATGTCTTTAATATATTGAAGATCTTTTTGGAATCTACCCTTAAAAGGAAAGTTGACAGAGATATGACACCATTAGTAAGCTCTTAGTCATAACCTTGACACATTTATTAGATGTTAATACGTCTACAATGAAAACTCATTCTCTAATTTGATGATCACTAAGATAAACAGTTGATCAATTATAACAAGGTTGTTACTAACAGTCTTAATAACGTACTATTTATAATATTATAAAATACTATTATAAAATATTCAGGTTTAATAAACAATCCGTATCAATTCTATAATTATTAAAAACAAATTAATTGTCTCTTTAACAATTTTACTTTTTTAAGAGGAGAAGGATATAAATTTATGGATTTCCAATAAAAATAATAATTTCAATGAAAATTAGTAAACTGGCATAATCGAAAGAAGATAAATGATTATTACGCTTATATAATGTCAATATTGTTGTAAATCAATCAATCTTTCTTCCAGTTGTTAAAAAGTCGTTAACAAACAACACACTGAATATTACCGTAAAAATATAAAAATCTTCATAATAAATAACACCTCTTCGCAATAATTTCCAATTCACCATTCATCAAACCCGAGAACCGCGCCATAGTTCAACGATCGACGTCTGGCATCAGAAACTTCACGTCAAACGCGCCTGCGACCCAATAAACCCTCTCTCTCCCTTTCTCTCCTTCACACGCGACATTGACGGACCATTAAGGTGCGATAAAATTCTCTCTCTTTCTCATTCTTGCTCGCTCCCTTTTCTTTTTTCTCACACTATGCGATTCCACTCGCGACAACGAAATCGGCTTTCGAAAGCACGCGGTGGATTTCGAAAATGGCGAGAAACTTCACCTTTGGGAGTGCGCGTACAAAAAACCGTCTCCTATATACGCACGTGTTTGCCCGGCGTTTTGTCCGGCCTCGTTAGCCCCTGCCGAATATGGACGTGATTGCCGGCTGGCCGGTCAACTATTTACACTCTCTCGCGTTTGTGGTTTCTCGACTGCGTATGCGCTTCCACGTCGTTGTGGATGGAAGTATACAATAATCGAAGGGAGACGGACAGTCGAAGGTTGAAGCGAAGCCAAGCGCGATCTTTCTTCATTTCCAGCAATGTACGTGTATATAATATATGTTCCTTACGTGGCAGAATGAATGGAGCCGTGCATTGATGATCACGGGTATTGATCAGAAGTAGGAGGGACGTTTCTTTTGATTCATATTCGTATATGAATGAATTTATAATTTTATATTATGGCTGTGTTATGATCTAATAAACACCTGTTAGTTATGAGATGTTACTCGTGCGCGTCTACCTGCAAATTTCATTAGTTAATTTCATATCTTTTAGAGTAATGTATTAGAAATGTTAACAAAAAGTTACAAGTATTGCCTTAATTTTTCAAGGTTTTCATGTAATCAAAATATATTTCTGTAACTTTAACACTTGTACTACTTATAACTAACTTATATCTTTAGAGGAGGCTTCTATAACTCTAGAAACAAATGGATATGCTGTAAAAAGTAACATAATCACCGATAACGCATATCCTTGTACACGATATACTGGCATATACACGTACTACCACATGAATACCACGCGACAATGGCAAACCACGCGTCCTCATAAATCCCTACGCAGGATCTCCCGTCACCGAGTGACTTTCACTTCAATCCTGAATGACTCTCCAGAGTCCACGACAGGCAGGATCCTTCGATAACGCACACACGCAGGCACCAATCTTCCAACCTCCCGCACCATCAAGTAAAAAATAAAGTAGAAAAAAAGATACAAAACGATCAGTCGTCGTGACCTAATGCAACAAAACCGACGATTTACGTTTCCGGAGCGGCACACGAGACTGATCCCGTATACACATACATATGCGCCTTTGGCCACTCGACTAATTCATTATAGCGCTTTCACTCTTGTGGTTTCCATCTGCTTAATATGCGCGGCGAGCATAGGGTATACACGATTGTGCGGTGAGTCGCGTAGCAGTTGCGGATTTGTTACGCGATTTTTCTCTTCTCCAGTGCCGGCTAGTTACGGGACTACACGGCCGAGAATGTCGGCATTATGGAGATAAGGCTATTTCGTTTGGTAATTTCGTCTCCGTTCGCGCATGTACAACGCCTCGAGAGTGTGCGAGAGATGTTTTTGTCGAGCGAGGCGAGCTCACGTCTGTGTGTGTATATAGCTAAGGCTGATTGTTTGTCTCTCGTGTAGTCGAGCGTGTATAGAGCTGGACGTCGAGGCTGCACACTGTGTGTGTGTGTGTTTGTAATTAAGGGTAATGTTATTTGAAACAAGAAAATAGAGAAATGATTTTTAATGTAATTTAAATGAGTTTGCGCGGGGGTTGGATTTGAAAGTCTCAGTTAACATTCGCGATGTGATAAATAGAAAAGGAATTTAGTTTAATTCTAATTTAATTCACTTGCAGAACATGGTAATTAATGAAATTGTATAAGTTTGTGATATAGGTTGGCGAACGACTAAAATTTTTTAATAATTATGAAAATACTTTGGTAACCATATGTAATTAAAACTTTATTTCAGTTTATTTTGTATTTAGTTCACTTGTAATTTTTAAAAAATTGAAAAATAAGTTAAAACTCGTGTTAATAATCGTAAAACAAGTAATTTGTGATAAAAACAGAAATCAGAAGCCTCATCTCCCAAAAATTAAAAACCTTATCATCTCAATCGATTAAACCACTTTATCTTAATTCCAACGCAGTGCAAGAAATAATTTAAACCTCTCAAAAACCTTAAAAACATCCAAAAATTATAAAAGTACATCGATAACTCGTACGTGATATACTCCCGAGGTCGCGCCATAAACCCCGGAGAATCAGTATCCACCCGCCTATACATAATTCGCAGCCAACGCACAGTTCGCGTTTGCTGACACGTGCGAAATCTTTTCTCTCTTTATCTCTCTTTCTCTTATGTATATGTGCGAGGGCGGCGGCATCGGGAAATCCATGATCGAAAATGCGCGGGTGGTCGTCTTACTCTCAAGAACGAGTTCGCGCGCGAAGTCGATCCGCAAGCACACATGAAGCTATGGCGAGGTGAGCCAGGCTCGGCGTTATATTGCCGCAGGCAGTGTACACGTATATATATATATATATGCGAGAGCTGCCCAAAAATTGGCTGCTAGCCAGCGATGAAAATGGAAGCTTATCCGACCGCACGTCTACCCGCTTATATATACGTGTGCCTATGTGTGTACGAGAGAGTGTACGGTTCTTTGACAGCCTTTCTATAACTTGTTGCGTTGATGATGTTCTTTTTTTTTGTACACGATATATACAGCAGCTTGTTTTTCCTTTTCCGTTCCAATTGGAATTTCAACTCGCGCGAGGGCCCGTTTCTCCTCTCTTTCTTTCTCGCCTACGCATCGATGGTATATAAACGTGTGTAGCTAAATAGTATATAGGTATATATGGACGAGCTTGTATTCATACACACGAATGCTCTTAAATATATACAACTGTACTATACGTGTGTGCTTGCAAATACACACATATCAAGTGCACGCGTATAAGTCGTCGACGCGCCCTCCCGTACAAAAGCGTTTATATACGCTGTCCCAAAATGTACACGCAGCCAGACCCATAGCCACAGCTTTCATTTACTCACACGCGTGACTTCCAAAACACACGTACACGCGCGTATGCGTATACGCGTGAAACATTTTGTACGAGCGTCTATCTCGGCGCGTCTCTCTCTCACTCGCGAGGAGAAGCGCGAGAGTACCGCGGACGAGAGTTCAACGCACGCGCGCGCCGCGAAGTTAATTTCTCTCCCCCTTGTACGAGCGTTCAGCGTGTATATGTACACGACGAAGCGGCGCGCGTGAGATGCTCCTCCTCCGACACGTTCGATTTTCACGCGAGACGAATAAATCGTGAAAATTGGCGGCCCAGCAGTGTTCGAATGATTTCCAGCTGCGCTCGCGTGTGTTTATACGTGGAGGGAGAACCGCAAGCGCTCTTCGATCTTGTTCCACTGGAGAGAGCTTTATAATACGACGTGCAGTTTCAGCGCGGCAATTTTTCTCGTCGCTGATGGGTGCGTGTATTTAAAAACGGCGGGTAACCGTGGATGGGAAGCTTGGATACCAGAATTAGGACCGCGTGACGTGGAGTGCTAAAATGAAGTTTACACAGTCTGTTGGATCATGTATCGTGTGTGGGTTCTTGTTTTATGATTTAAACTTGTTGCTGAATTCTTTGGTAGTTTATTGTTTGGTATGTAGGATAAGGTTACTTATATGCGACAAATTATGGAGTGAATTCATAATCTTTAAAAGATATGTATAAATTTAGAACAGATAGTAATTGTAATAACTGCTAAGTTAAATATTTTAAGAAAAGTTTTCTTGTAAATGTTTGATTTTTTACAGTTGAAATCGTAAATATTGCAAAAAGTAAATATTTGATAATTAGGAACATCCAGAAACAAACAGTATTGTAAACGCTGTTGAGGTTGAATAAATTAAAAGGTGAGAGAAAAATCATGCGATCTCGTTGAGGAAAACGCTTTGTCACTGCCTCGTGCACGTATTCACGCAGACAGGCTGTCTCACGCCTGTAGCCGGCAACTTTCCCTCGCGTACAAGCGCGAGAAGATTAATCGCTCCTTGATAGAAACAACCTAAATAGGCTCTATAACACGTTGCATTTTTGGTAATATTGCTGAACGGGTTTCCTCACTAGTTCACGCTCAACTACTTATACATCAATATGTAGCTCTATACAATGAATATTATACTTTTGATTAGAATTCTGCAAATAACTCTAGTTTACTCTAAATTCATTTCGAAGTATTTTAAAAAGTTTATAATAATGAATATTAATATTATAAAATCAATTTTTTATAAGGTGAATAAAGTCTTTCTGATAAATTTTTAAAGAAGTATTAACTCTTCGGTATTCTAAAATGTTTTCATGTCTATTTTAAAACTTATTTTCGTATGCTTTTAGTATATAGGCACCTGATAAGTGAAACAGTGTACAGTTAGGTAACGTGAATCAACTTTAGACGTTGCAACACGATATTGCATTAATTTGAATGTCTGGGATTCCGTCATAAAAATGCAAACGCAACTTTCGGACCAATATTTACATTCCAGAGCTACAAAAACGTTGATATTATAAAAACCTCACTTTTACTTTAAAAAAATATATACCGTGCAACTAACGCTAATCCACTTCGATGACATTTATAAGCAGCTCACAATGCACCAACAAAATATGTATATTACATCGCTCATTAGCGACCCAACAGTAACCGCACAACCTGATATCGCACGAGCGGTGCTAAAAATATCGTACCTCGTCGCTCATACATACATCGACTCTCATGGGAGCAAACATTGCCCAATAGCTCGTTATCTCATTCGCGTCTCGTTCTTGTACACCATACACACGCGCAACGGTCATCGATTCCAGACTCTCTCGACTACACTCGGACAGAAATAAAGATGCCCGCGCGTGCGTACGTCGCGAGATCAGGTTGATGTCATCATCGGAAAAGCAGCAGACACAGAGCAATGCCGAAGTAGCGCAGTACTTGGCACCTCTCTTACGACGCGTATACGCCCCGATGTTATAAGCTTCTCGCGCAGGCGCCTCTCTATGTACTCGCGCCGCCCGGTGACATTTTAACGAATACGAATGCCGCGCGGTTTCTGGAATGACGCGCGTGCGCATGCGACGCGGGCAGCTGATGCGTTAGCGCATACCGGAAGCTTGTATGTTTATGGGGCTGGTGCACACACGCTTTGTGTGCTTTATTTATAGTCGGGTCCGGCTAGCTCTCGACTCTGTATTTATAGGTGTAATTTGGATGAGGTTTATGTATTTTTTATATTCTTTAATACGTACTCAGGAGCATAAGAGATTGCACGGTTCGGGCAATTGGATCATCTGAAAAGTTTATGTCGCTATGGTATGGTGTTTGGGTTAACGTTCAAAAGTAGGAGTTGCTGTTGACTTTAAAATAGTGGAATCTGTTAGATACAAAGGTATAAATAAAGTGTATAACGAGATTAAATGCATTTATTTTTATTCCTGTTTCGGTTCTGAAAAATTTCATATTTATTTTATCTATACGTGAGATTTAGATACGTTTTTAGTCATAAATTGTAAATGATTACAAAATAAGGAATCAATAAGTCTACGTATTACGTTATGCTACGATAATTGTATGTAATACGCAGTATAAATTAATGTTCGTTGACTACTAGGAAAAGAAACTTATGAATAAATTTACGTATTAACGATGTTTTTATAATTCACATATTCTTAAAATAATTTCTTCGAAACTTTTATTTACCTTTAATATCCCCTTTATTTACAATAGACTTTAGCCGAATTTTTTTATTTAGGCGGAGTTAATTAATTGCTACTTGAGTTTATAATAAAGATATTTAAAGATTCGTATTTTATTTTCGAAAAATAGTTCAAAATTTTCTAAAATTCTATCCCATACAAAAACGAATACTTTAGTATTGAAAACATCAAAATGACAAAACACAGCTTTCCATTTCACACATGCTCACGAGATTCTTTGAACTTTCTCCTCCCTAAAATCCACTTGTCTCATTCTATATGTACCCATTTATTATACTCTTCCAACCGCTACGGCTACACAAAACAAAAAAGAAAAACGACAACGCAGACGAGATATAGTCACGGAAAGCCGGAAAGGTAAAAAAAAAACGCTGCGACAGACAGCCAGACGCATAAGCGCGTGTGTAAGGATGAGGCCGTCGAACCAGGTCAGCCCGAACTACTGCGGTGGCATTATCGTGTCTTACACTATTTTGACTTCATAAACAAACATTAGCGCCTTGAAAATAGCAGCCTGTGGCATGCAAAGGCGAGGCTTGTCTCCGCGCAGGCGCGCGTCTAGAAAGAATGCCAGGCTCCGTGGCGCTTTTTCCAAACCCTTTGATTATTTGGACTCTTTGTACGCTTCGAGATGATAAACGAACCACAGGTTCGGAAAGCTCGCATGCGACGTAGCGAGCGGGCGGTTTGTTTTCACAGGGGTCCGCTATTTTCAAACGCTGCGGAGCTCGAGTTGTAGATGTTATTTATTCGTGGATATTGTTCGTTTGGTTGCTGTGAAAAATAATTCTTATTGAAAGATAGATAAATTTTCTATGATTACTAATAAGATTTCAATCCAAATTACGTTAATAAGTGTGAAAAGAGTTAAATATTTAAATTTTTTGGGGAAAAACTTCAATGATGGTAAACAGATTGTTCTATTTATAGAAAATTATTTTTGAAACTAAATATGAAATGTATCGGTATTGATTAAGCGCTCTTTTGATCTAGTTGGAATTAAATGTTTAGAGTAATTCGTATATTTTTCTATGGTAACGGATGAATCGTTACTCGTTTTATAAATATAACTCATTTTCAATCAACTATTTTCAGAAAATCTTTTTACATTTTCAGAGAAAATTTAACCTTAAGATTTACTGTAATATCATACATTTTTAATATCAACGTTTTAAGCATAAATTTGTAAATTTCATACAAAATTATTGACCGCAAACAAGTGTTACAGCAATTTCTTCGTCTACCTAGTACACTTACAGCCACAGAGACTTTGCTCTTATACAGAAAAAAGGAAACTATAATAATAAGACAGTAAGAATTCGTGTATGGCTTTTGAAATATTGTTAGTAATAATTTGCTGCGAAGTGTTCCTCTTGGTAGAACCAATGAGAACGCTCTCAAGAAGAGTGATGAATTGTATACGTGTGTACTCAAACTTTTATTTCTTATATGTATGAGTGATTACAAAAACTAATTCCCAACTACCTTTACTTTGCATTCGCTTAAGTTTTCCGCAGTAAAACTGAAAAAAAGTTTCGGCCTCTAGTGAAATTTTTAACTTTCAGATTGTCTTGAGGTTATTGATACTGGAACTCCTGAATAAATGTTTGATTGCTAATTCTGTACCAGTGTGACTGCTGACGATGGCAGCTGTACCTTTTTTACCATAGTTTTTTTATAAAGTGTTGTGGAATATTTGCATATTTAAGCACATAATTTTATATTCAATTTGAATTATTGGATATTTGTTATACATTACATAAAGCAAATTTTTATGTAGATAAGCGGATGAATAAGCTCTATTAAGGGCTTAAGTATAATCTTATAAATGTATCTCGCTAGATATCATATTCAATATTATTATTATAGTAGATATAATAAGCGTGCATTAAGTCTTTTTTCATGTTTATTCATCTCCTAATGACATTATTAATGCAATCATTAAAAGGATAAATGGGTTGATCAAGTTACGAATTTAAAAATACTCACACGTATCACAAGAGAGAAGAAAAAGTATACAGGGGGGCTTTGACTGAGAGTTACAACGTGTAACCCTATCGATTGTCAGATTTAAAGGAATCGGAGATAAGAAGAATCTTCAATATATTTAAATAGACCATGATTTATTTTAACCACAAAGTATTCAAGTGTTAGTATCAATATTAAAGCTTCAATAAGTATTATAAGTTAGTACACAAAGTATCACATTTTTACAAAATGTTTTATAAATTTTTCTATATTTAAAGTTTGTAAATTTTTTTTTTCTGTTACAAAAAGTTTTTAGAATACATAATTATAATGTTATATCAACATTTTATAAATGTTAGTTTCACCGTTTTTGTGATATCGTAAATAAGTACTTACTTTGCCTTCTTTTCTTTTAAAATTTTATACCCATTAGGTTAAAAAAATGTTACTAAAATTAACATTAAAATTCAATTAAAGCTATTTGAAACTATGATTATATTTTAAAGCATCTATAATATAATATATTCACATGTATATATAGTTATTCTTTAGCAACAATAGCAGCATAATGGTGACGTTTTTAATCCATATAATATATGCCCATGTATAAATAGTTATTCTTCATTGACAACAGCACCATCATCATAGCGTGACGTTTTTAATTTAAAAATTAACAAAATGTTTGCCAACCGTTACTTAACATGGTTACCAGCGATGTTGATATTTTATAGGCTATAGCTAGTATGTGTTATTGTCCCTTTATAACTTATACATGGACATTTCACTGTAGAGTTCACTTTGTACTAATGAGAATCTTTTTTTCCTGCTTACAGAGCGGCGAATACCTGCGGTTGAAGGTTTTGGACATTCAGCCGGAATTAACGAAGCTGGGCGCTACGCCGGAGGAGGCAAAGGAGCTCTTAAACGCCCACAATGAGGTGCTTCAACGACTGCAGGTAAATATGGGAAAAAATTTCGGAGGAATGGAATGCTGATGTGTGCATTGTAAAGATGTTTTAAGTATGATTGGAATGTTATGAAAAAGTTAATTTAAAATTTTAATTGTTATGTTTGATAATTAGTATTTAAAAATCTTTTCATGAATAAGCTAATTATTTATAGAAAAGTACAAGTAATAATTTTATATCTGTATAAAATTTTCTGTTAAAACTATAAAATTATAGTTTTAATTTTTTTTTTTAAATAGCGTGATTTTTGAAAGTTATTTCGAGTGTACTTTAAAGTTAAATCAATTAAAAAATTGCTCTCGAGTTTCTTTTGAAAAATAAATATACAAACTTTATGTATTTTTAGAGTAAACAAAGTCCGGTGGAAGAATTATTAAGAAAGGCCGACCGAGTCATATCGACACAAAAGCCTAAGGCAGAAGTGTACAAAGCGATGGCCGAAACTTTGGCCGCTGCGTGGAAAGATGTGAACGAGCTTCTTGAGCGACGGAAGCAAATTTTAGAACGAAATGTACATTTCCAATGGTAAATGCTGTTCTAGTTTTCTTAACATATTCTAATAGCTAAACAATACAATTTGAAAGTTGATAGCTTTAATAAATAAAATATAGTTGCTAATAATAATGATCTTGTTGCTTATATGCCATGTTAAATGCATACATGAACAAAAATTACTTTTATACAATACTAAGATAGTTGGCACGTCAAAAACAAATTATTCAAATAAAATTTTTAATATTACAAACAGTATTAGAATTATTTTAGATAGGGATTACAGAAAAATAATTCAGAAATTATTAATGAGTGAAACATAACGACTATTTATCAATATGTATATATGACATATAACATAGTACGTAAGGCGTTAAACACTTAAATCGATTCAAAAATAAAAATTTCCATCAAAAGTTGATGTTAATTTCCTTTGATAAACAATATTTACACGTAGCATTTCAAATTTTATTTAAAATTTTTTTTTATCATATGAAATATCTTAGTTTTGCATAAAAGTCATATTTTATTTATTAAAATATTACAGTTATTATGTGAATTTTCATGTAAGAGGTGGTTTTCATACAGTGAGCATCCTTAAATTCATTTTACATGCATTTATTAATGATATAGAATCGTTTCAATTTAGTAATTAAAAAATCTTATAGAAAATTCCATTTAAAATTACATTATACCTTTATTTGGATCATATAATACTACACGATAAATCACGTTGTTACGATTTATTATATCCAATTTGGAGAGAAATTGACACTTATGGTAAGGTGACGAAAAATGTGGGAAAACAATTTCAATCCTATTAACATTCCTTCCACGTGGGAGTTGAATAAATAGCTTTGAGTCACTGCTGAAATCTTATAGGATCAATCTGGACTGATATTCGACCTATCTACCATTCATACGGGCTTATACTCTTCGACGAATGATGTTATCTTAAATTTTTTTTTTGGAATTAAATTTCAGCTTCTTAAAGATATTTTTATTCTTTTTTTAATTTCTTTTTTTTCATGGAATACAATGAATATTTATGAAATTAAAATTTTTGTTACAACCGACTGTAATATATTTGAAGTATTTTTTATTAACATTTAGCTGAAGTGGCGATATAACTGTATGCGCATTAAAATGTTCATCTCGATAAAATACAATTAAATTTACCTGACCATATTAAAAATCAATTTAAATTCAATCATACTTACTTTTTAAAGCCAAGCTGCGGAATGTAAGGAAAGTATGAGGGCCTTGGAAATGGCTTGCAACGATACGCATTTACCGATCGAAATCGAGGCAGTGAAGAATGTTCTGAAGAAGATTCACGACATGAGAAAAACGATGCTCGAAAATTTGATGAGCGCACTGAAGGAGGGTAAAGCATTACTCGACAGACTTCGAGAAATTGCCAACGAAGGATCTCTCGACTCTAGACCTGATAGGATAAAAGCAGATGCTGATAGCGGTATGGAGATTTTGCATTATATACCTATCATACTTAATTTACATTAAAAATTATTTGAGATATAGCAGACTGCATAATTTCTTTAAATGTATGATTGGTCATAATAATAATTTTTTTATTTAACAACTGTAATATTAAATGCTGAATTTATTATATAAAGTATGATCATTTCTTGTGCGAAGCACTTTTAAACAATGATTGACGCAAGTGATTTCTTACATCTAGCTGTAAACATAACTTCCATTGTCGTGTCACGCAACAACCTAGAGTCATTAGGCTTGACTTTGACACACTTCTTTAAACTCCACGATTGCAAAATATTAAAAATATGCAAACTAAATGTCACAAAATTGATTTTAAATTGGTAAAGCCCAATCGACCCTCGCCATCTACTCCATAACACTTGAAATACAACTAATTTCGCTTTCTCTCCTCCACCCACAGCTGTGCACAAAGTCGAGGGTTGGCTGGAGGAGCTGCATGACAAGCGCCGGCTGATCGAGCTCGCGTTCCGGGGCCGTAAGGCCCAACTAGAACAGTGCCTAGCACTCGCCCTCCTTGCCACGGATTTGCGCGAGCTCGAGGACACGCTCACCAACCGCGTGAACGCCCTCGCCAACAGCTGCGATCACCTCGGCGACTCGTCGGCCAGCGCTGAGTTATTGCTCTTCGAGCTGAGGAAATTGCAAGTCGAGGCTAAGGTTCGTATTCACTCCCATACGTGCTCGATAATGATTTATCAACGTCGCAAGTTTTACGTTCTGCAATTTGTTGCGAGGATGGATTGTTAAAGGAGGAAGTTGGCTAGCGAGATGAATGGTGATGGATCATAGAGAATTATTGCGTTTAGGAATGTTAATTGGCGTAGTTCTACGAGTTGTAGATGATCAGTAACTATAAAGTACTGCTCATGAAAATAATGAAGGAATCATGTCGTGTTGGAAATTATTTTAAATTGATGATAATAGAGGAAAATTATTTTTTTCCAAAGTTACATATACATACATTTCATCATTTATGAATTTACGAATTCTTTTTCAACTAAAAAATTATAAATTGTGAAAATGGCATTGCAGATATATATTTAATGTTCAAGTCAAGACTCATATACATGCCATAGTCAACCTTCTTGATTTGTGATGTCATGGTAATTCTACTTTTAGTAATGTGACCTCACCTGATTTACGATATTTACCTTACCATAACTCTGTCAATTTTTGAGATACAGGAAAACGTGCTGAAATTTTTACAATGGCAGTACACTGTAGTTTATTAAAATTCATGAAGCAGAAAGAGACGGCTATATAAATTCTATTTTCTTACTTACAATCTCTTCTTCGAAGCTTTAATTTATAGCTTCACCGACAAAATATATTAATATATTTTAAGACTTTCAATGTATTTTAATAAATAAACTCTATCTCATCTAGAAAAATGAAGTTTATCACTGCAAGCACTAGTCTATCCAATTAAATAATAAATTACCCGCAGTATGACAAACAAGATACTTAAAACAGCATATAACAATCACTCTACTATCACAATAAACGATCGGCGCTTTGTTCTATGAATAAATTACCAACGCACACCTCGAATCATACGCCTACCAAACGTTTATAATTTATACAACGCAAGCTCTACAGAAGAGATTGATCGATCGTTATTGCTTTCTCTCTTTCTCTGCAGGACATCCAGGACAGAGCCATCAAAATAACGAAGCAGACAGAACAGCTGGTATCCGCGGGCCACTTTGCCGGTGAGCAGGCAACCGAGCAGGCGTACGCGATACTCGGCGCTGCCGCCGATTACATGAACGATCTCGACCAGTACGAGTTCACGCTGAACCGGGCCCTCGTGTTCTTCGATTCAGCCCGATCGGTGAGTATAATGAGCAACGCGAATTGTACGGCTTTGCTGTGCGATTCGATTAGTCGTGTCATGTCGGGACTGCAATGAAGTATATGTAATTTATTTGATGAAGGATTTAATGCGTTATCGATGAGCTTTTGTATGTGCAGATTTGATTTTCGTTTACGGAAGTTTGCGGTTGATTTTAAAATAGTTTAATCTGTTGTTAGGTTTAGTTTGTAGAGTAGAGTATATAGCTATGGATGTAAAATAAAAACTAAATTATATAGTTTAATAATTAGTACTTTTGAAACTTATTTTTGTTTATTTTATTAATGATAAATAATATTGTTAATGTATTACAATGTTTGGTAACTCAATGTAGAGTATTAGACATATTGAAATAAGTGTTATTGATACTCCACTACGCTGTTAATCTCTATCAAGCTAAAAATATACTTGACTCTACATGCGCCTGCAGAAAGACTACCAGCAATACTAGAGTTATCTAAAACAGAGTTTATTAAAAATGGCTCACTAATCAAACGTAATGGAGTCTTTTTTATTTATTTGTCAGGTTAATATAAGAGTTTTTAATTGATATAATTAAGTAAACTAATAAATTTTCTTTATTATTTATATTTACAATGCATTTTTATGTACCAATTACAAGATTTTTAAAGTAAACATATAAAATAGTTTAATATTTATACTTCTTATAAAGTATATAAATATATATATAAAACGTATGTAATTCAAAATACATGTTGTGATCAGAAAATCTTTAAAGTTATTATATTTCAACAAAAAATTACATATTTAATTAAAAATAAAAATGAAATATTAATGTATCTGAAAAAATATTTAGAACTGCTGGTAGATATATGCCTCAGATATAATAGAAAATAATAAACAAATTAAATTTCTCTGATATTATTCAGGTCTTCACGAAGCTGGACCAGCTGGAGATCCAGCTTGCAACGACGGAGCACCCGCCGCGTTCGCCGGGTCTCGCGCGCTTGCACGCGCAATCGGTTAAGACCTTGGAGGACATGACTGCTGCGGCCCTCGCTGAGGGTCACGCCCTCCTCGAGATCACGGGAAGAGGAGCGCCCGGTGCCGAGGTATGTATACATATATAAACACGCGCGCGAACATTTTTCTCAATTCTTAAACAACAAAGCGATCAGTGCGTCGCGCATCACTGCGGCGATGAATTTTTCCGTGATCATGATCCGTCGGAGAGAGAGATTACCTGTGCCTCTGTCATTGTTGCACGCATGTCAGGGGCTCGGTATCCGACCGCAGCGTGCGTCGACCGTGACGGTGGTTTCGCGATCGGTTCTGTATGACAAGCGTGGTTGCGTATGTATACCCGTTCGAATCTCTTGCTCTTTTTGCAGATCTGTGGTATTTCCGTGTCGGATGGAAATAGATTCGAGATTTTGTATCGCTTTGATTCATTTTTAATTTTGTTTTTGTAATAGTAGAAAATAAATAGGATAAAGTGTATTTGTGAAAATAAAACAAGTTTTCACAATTACTACCATTATTTTGTTCACAATAACTACAATTATATACAGCAGTGCCATTACATTTATTTTACTGGATTAATATCAGTAGGCGTTGCTAGAATCATTCATCATTCATACAATCAAAAGAAAATAATTTATGAAAGTAGATATTTATAGATATGCAAGTTAAATATTAAATGAAAAATGTGACTTTAAATAAATTAAGTTTATCAATATTCGTGGGATATTTCAATATGGATAAGAAACTGTCAGTTGGAAGATGCATTAATAGTTTTTTCAAACCAAATAAATTTTTTAGATAAAAAGATTCTAATGGCATCAAGCTTTTATAATGGCTCTTAAAAAAAAGAACACTTAAAAAAATAAGACGAAAATCTATTTTTCAATGTTTGCCCATTAAAGTTAGCAGTGCCAAAAAGAAAAAATTAATAATAAATTTTATTCAAAATACTTTAAGTACATAGCAAATTAACTTCATACAAGCATGCTCTTTTTGCATAATTTTCTAACTTTTTTTAATAAAATATATTTAATATGATATAAAATACTGTTTCGATTTTATTATTTAGGGTGTGAAGCGCATAGTAGAAGACATCGAAGACCGCAAAATTCGATTAATGCAACGCTGTACAGCACATCGCGAAGAAAACGTACGAATCTCGCGCTGTATTGGCGATTTCCTCGAAAAATACGAGGAAATATCGACTTGGCTTTCTGGTATTGTCGAAGCATTTTTGCGGGGTCATCAAGATATGGGCAGCGATTTAGCAATGGCTCGTGATTTCTATAAGGTAAGGCACAAATATATATATATGTAAGAATATCTACTATATGTGTGAAAAACTGTCATTTACTCCATGTTTGTTAGTTAGTAAATTATATTATTATCAAAAACACAAAAGTTTTGAAAGCACTAAAATAATAATTTTTGTTGAACAGCTGCATGGAAAACTATTGGAGGATCTGGATAAAAGGGCTGATGAAGTCCGACGACTCGACCGGGATGTTTTACCTGCCGATATATTGGATCACCTGCAGCAGTCTGAACGTGCTGATATCTTCGATAAAGTCGAGGCCCTCAGAAGTTCTTGGAATATGTCGAGAAACGCAATAGAAGCGAGATTGAAATTGGCTTCAATGTATGTGAACTTCCATCAGTCGGCTGCTGATCTAGAACGAGAATTGGATCAAATTGAAACCGATCTAAAAGTAAACGCTGACGATATGAGTGATGCACAGATGGACGAGTTAGAGAAAAAATGGACCACCCTTCAGCCACGATATGTGAATCTTACTACCACTGGAAAGAAATTCTTGGACGAAAGTGCCAAGGTAAATGTCAAACAGTCGATTATAATGTTATTAAAAGTATATGCTTTTCTTCGTTGTCCACTTATTAATTATATGAACTGTTTAATATAAAACCAAAGATTTTAATTATAATTGATAATAAAATTCAATTTGAACCTGAAATTCATTTTACAGATCGTTGATTCATACCTCGATGTACCACGTGCTTGTCTCTGCGTGGGATCAATTATGGAAAAGTTTGGAAATCGGCAATTTACTGTAACACAGACCTATGAGCATATAGTGACAACGGTGACTATTCAGAAAGAAATTCTAATAGAACGACAAAAACGTTTAGAAGAAAGTACAAAAGTAAGATCTTAACAAATGGTGATTATAATATTCAATATAAATATTTTACTAATAACAATGTTTATTGCAGACTATCGAATGGGTTTCTAAATTCAGAGAACAACTTTATCCAGTCATTACATGTGAATCAACGAAACCACTTGATATATTAAAAAATCTTGAAAATTCAAGACTTCAAATTCTTCCTGAATTGAATAACGCTGTAACTGAATTAGATGCTCGTATCACGAGTATCGAAGGTTTTGGAAAGAAAGGTATATACAAAATTTGTAAAAATTATTAGTTATCAAAACGTGAAAGAACAATGTTTGTCTCTTATGAAATACTGTATATTATCTTTCTTAATCAATTTCTCAATTTTACGATTTCCATTGTAATTAGATGATGACTTCAACATTGAAATAAAGAAAAAACTATCCCAAGTGTTTGAACGACTTCGAACAACTGCATCAGATTACAAAAACCTCATCGATGACCTCATCTCTATATTTGATAAATTTTTTAAGGTAAGTCATGTTTATATACTAAAATTTCATTAGGAATTCGTGTTCAGAAATTTCTTCAAGTTGTATTTAATTCATAAATATAATCATTTATTTAAGGTGGAGCAGGAAGTCGACGCTCAGCGGAAAAGTGCAGAGACCTCACCAAATCTTAATAAAGAGTCGCTTCACGAGGTCCGCACGCTCCTAGAATGTCTCGATTCATTGAGTCGCTCGATGTCTGAGACCTTCAAGTTAGCGAAGCTGGAGTCTGAGAAAGTGATCATCAAAATTCAGAATTTGGAACCGGCTGATGCAGCTCGTCAAGACATCGAAAAGCTCAACCAGTCATTCAGATTTGTAGTCGACGAGTGGAACTCGTATTCAACGACCACGAAAACGTGGCTCCAAGAGCGACTCGACTTCTGTTTATTTGGAGACGATCTGGACAGGATCAATGCCGAACTGCGAGATCTTGCAGAACAATTGGCAACGATTACCGGCTGGTTAGGAGAGAGTTTGGCGGCGGCAAGGGGAGCTTCTGAGGCATTCTTGCAGTTCGAGAAAACTTTAGATGTAAAGAATGCTGTTATCGCCTGTTGAAATTATTTATTGTTACTTACTTAATCATTGTTTTTAACGATAAATTTTCTTACAGATTCTAGAACGTAGGATTGAAGAATTCATAAAGAATACGGAAGTGACAGCGGGAAAACATTTACCCAAGATTCAGAAGGAACTTTACGGTTTGCGAGATAAACTGAATACCTTGAAGAATCTTACAGATGAAACAAGACACAAGATTAACTCTAGTATTGAATATTACGAGTTATTAGAAGAAGCAAAAGAGTGGTTTAAAGAGGGAAGTAAATTGTTAATCGTTGTGGCAAGAAAAGCAACGTCTGTAAAAAGTCCAGAAGATGCAACTAGTTTGTTACGGGACATCGATACTTTCCTAAAACCTGGCGAAGAAAAGCAAGAAAAGAGAATAGAAAAGATTCGAGAATTATCCACTAAAATATTCGGTAAGTTAACAATTACTAAATCTGTATTATCTTAGGTTCCTTTTAATTTTCATATAAAAATTTCCATTGATTGTTTATTATTATCAATACATTGTGGAATGTTCAATTTTTTTCTTAAAAGTTTTGAAACAAACCTATTACCAAATCAATTACATTCCAGGAACCGATCGACTACCTCAATTCACCGAAGTCGTTACTGAAAACCGCGAAATGCTTGACTCGTTCGCCGTGATATCTTCCGAACTTCGAACCCTAGCTGAGAACCTCCGTAACGCTGAGGATTTACGCGAGAAGCTGCAACGCGAGCGGGAAGAAGCAGACGCGCGGATGAAAAAGGCTCAAGCTGAGGCCATTGCTGCTCAAGCTGCAGCAGCTGAAGCTGAAACCGCCCGAAGGATTGCCGAACAGCTGACTGCCGAAACTCTTGAAAAGGCAGCAGAGGAGGCGAGGAGGATCGCTGTGATCGAAGCCGAGAGGGAAAAAGCGAAGCACGCGGTTGTCACTGCCGCTGCGCAGACAGATGCTCCAACTGAAGTCGATGGCTCATATCCACGCGGAAAGAGTGTCGTTCAGGAAACTATTACCAAAGAGATTCACATTACTAAGGTATAATAATTGTGTCGAAGAACGATTTGTATGGCTTTAATTTGTGTATACAATTGAATAACATAGCGTTACTCTGTCAAAAATATAAAGTATCTTGTTCTATTCAAAAGAACAATTACCATTTTCATGTAATAGAATTGAAATAAGCACTAGCTCATAATTTATTGAATCGTTGTATTTTTACTATACATATATTATATCAAGAAAGCTTTTCAAAACTTTCAATTAGCAATATATATTATACTTCTCTTTTTTTATTAAAAGTCGACTATTTCAACTCTTACATTTTGTAACCAATTGAAGCCGTACAAATAATCACTACACCAGCGCTGCAATATCTCATTGTATTCTGTCTATATTTGCCTTAATAAAATATACAACCTACAAAGTAACATTTAAAATCCAATTGAATTAATTGCAGACGAAAATAGAGCAAGAGAGCATCTCCACCATCAAGCGCGAGCGAACGCCAGTAATAGAAACCGCGGAGATCGCGAAACAAGAGTCGGCTATTATTCAGGAAACGGAGCGCGCCGTGTCGCCGTCGATCGTCGCGGTCGAGGTACCCGTCAAGCCAGAGTTCACGGTCCCACTGTACGACGCGACGATACAGGAGGGCGAGCGCTTTACTTTCGAGTGCCGCGTGACCGGCCATCCCCGGCCGGACATCAGCTGGCACAAAGACGGTATCCCGATTATAAATAATCCGGACTATCAGACCAAGTATGGCGAGGATGGCCTGTGCACCCTCACGATCGAGGAGACCTTCACGGAGGACTCGGCGAAATTCAGTTGCAAGGCGACCAACGAGGCGGGATCCGCGGAGTCGCAGGCTGTCCTCAGAGTCAGAGGTAGGCGATGTTGGAAAAGAGATATGGTGTATGATTTTTTCGAGTGGAGTAGTAGATGAGAGTGAAGTAATGTTACATTTTTTTTCTGTGTACTCTCTATTAGTCTGACTGAATGAAATTTGCAATTTTCATTTAATTGAAGTTACAGATACGCAAAAGTTCTTTTAGGTTTTATTTTCTTGCTAACCAATCAATTTTTTCACTAGACTGAAAAGTATTAACTGCATATACGTTGGGTGTAAAATATCGCCCTGTTCTTCTCTATTTAGGTTGTTGCGAAAATTCACAACAATGTTAATATATTTGGCACAATTTCTAAACTTAATTTATCAATAAAAAATCAATTTATTACTATGTTGTCATACTGTTAAAAAATGCTGTCATTTTCATAAATTTTTCTCTTTTTACAAATCCCATATTACAAAATAAAACATAAAAATATGTACAATGGTAAAAACCTAAATATATATAGCTCTATAAATAAAACTAACTTTTTAACATAAAAGTTCAATTTCAAATATCTACATAAATATTACATTAATTTCATTGGTATTGCAGAAACTTCACCAGAAGAACAGCTAAGTCCACCGCTATTTGTCAAGGAATTGACTCCATCAGTGGCGTTTGAAGGTACTCCACATCAACTGGAATGCAAGGTACAAGGGAACCCATTACCCACGGTTCAATGGTTCAAAAACGATGTTAACATAGATAACTCGCCGGATTACGTTACAACGTATAACAATGGCGAGGCGATTTTGAAGTTCGAGGAAGTCTACATCGACGACCAGGGCACGTACGCGTGTAAAGCCGCTAATAGGATTGGACAGGCCGCGACATCCGCGTCATTGACCGTAACAGGTAAGATAAGCCGTGTAATGCATACGTTGCTGCGAAATTATTTTGTGCTTGAAAATCTGTAGAATATTAGTTAACTACGAATTAACATTATATTATATGGATTTTTAAAACAAACATTCAATATATTTTTATGAGATGTGTAAACTAATTTGTAGACCAACGGTAAAATTAATAACTCAATATTATCTTACAGCGAAACCAAAGGAAGAACTTATTATTGTTGAAGCACCAAACATTGTTAAAGCTCCATCAAATGTGACTGTGATAACTGGAGACAAAATTACATTAGAGTGCGATGCAATTGGAACGCCACCTATTGAATTTAGTTGGACACTACAAGGAAAATCATTAGCTGAAGTTAAAACCGTTAAGGTAAAGAAAAAATCAACATTACTATATTCATAACTTTATTTGTATAATTAAACAAAATCGAATACCGTAGAGATTTTTATTAAAATAATAATAAAAAACTAATATAATACGGCTAGAAAAACTTACGAACTAAAATTACAAAATTGATCCAATATTTCAAATAAAGGTAATTTTACTTCATAGTGCCTTGATGATACACTTAATTGTCTTACAAACTACTTTATTTCTATAGTATCGATCATAGTAAACTAATTTACATTCACTCAATCAAATAGAAATTATTATTGTTCTTTTTTTTCAAAAAGTAAACTAGATACAAAACTCTCAACGTAAATTTTCTTAGTTCCTTCTTATATTTTACAAAAGCTCATAAAAAAGCTCCACTACATAACACTGGTCTCGCGGACTCAGGCGAAAGGTCGCGTCGTAGCCCTTAACCCGAGTCCTATAATTCAAAAGCACCACACGTCTAATTTGGTCTGTCCGCCTCTACTCACTCACTCACTCTCTCTCTCTCTCTCTCATCTCCGTACCTCTCTCGCTCTTTTCTCCCTCGGATCCATCGTGCTCCGTAGCTGGCTATTTTTAGCTCGACGTCGTCGCTCTCTCACCTTCGCCACGCGAGTCCGAGCAACACGACTCTCTCGTGCGCGTAAATGCATTAGCTGAAGGAGAGCAAACGAAAGAGAGAGAAAGAGAGACTCAGAAACAATAAGAGAAAATATACGCGGAGGGAAAGAAAATGAAAATGACCAGGGGGGGCCGAGTAGAAGTAGCAGCAGCAGTAGCAGTTTGTGATGTCTTGGTTGCGTCTGTCGGCAGATCCACTCGGACGAGTCGAGCGGCCAGAGTGAGCTCGTGCTGCTGGAGGCATATCCCAAGGACGCGGGCAGGTACGAGGTGACGGCGCGCAACGCGGCCGGCGAGGCTACGGCCGCGTGCGACGTCGCCGTCAAGGTCAGGCCGCCGCCCTCGGATACGAGCGACTCCGAGACCGCGAAGAAACAACCGCCCCCGGTCCTCTTGAGGGACATGGAGCCTCGATTGCCCAAGATTCAGCAGCCCCTCAAGGACCTCAGCATCGTTGAGGGAGCGAGCGCCCGGCTGGACTGCGTCATTGTCGGACAGCCTGAGCCCGAGGTATAACGAATGGTTTCTGGTTTGAAGTTTTTATTGCTGAAGTTTATACGACTTTATCTTTACCCATTTGATAGATCAAAATAGAGTTACTCGTGCGTTAAAACTATTTTTAATTCTGAATTTAGAAGTGTAAATAATAATAGACATTGCATTGTGATGTTTAACAGACATTGTAACTCATTCTTAATGCTGAATGAAACGACCGTAGCACGGCAATTTGATGATCAATTTGCTCGATCATTAGGTAAATTCGTGTTATTTTGTTCCTTATTGGGTGCTAATCATGAACTATTACGTGAACGTGGATCAGTGCAATTACCTTTACGTGTGTTTAGTTTGTCATGTCTTCACGTCTATTTAAGGAGGTCCATTGAATTTTTTTTTACTAGAATAGAAAGACGATGAAACTAAAAAATATAGTGATTGCATAATTGTTTAATACGCATCATACGTATATATAAATCGAAACATTAACAGTAATTTGTAGTATAAGGATAGTATGATGCATATAATTTTAGTCAAAAATAGTTTTCTCAATTAAACTGCGAGAAGGCATTTAAGTCCTCCTATATTTCGTAATTGACCCACTAATTAAACAAACAATATATTTCAGGTTATTTGGTATCACGACGATAGGCCAGTCAAAGAATCGGCAGATTTCCAACTGCTTTTCCAAGGTGACAGATGTTCATTAGTAATCCACGAAGCTTTTCTCGACGACGCCGGTACTTACAAAGTCGTCGCGATTAACACTGGTGGAGAAGCGTCGAGCGAGTGCAAGCTAACAATTACACGTAAACAATATAATTTTTAATAGTCCTCAAATATAAAGTCGTGATATTTTTGATAGCATAAATATAATTATAATAATAAATAAAGTATAGTAATATTTAAATACTTCTTGATAATGAAACAATTGAGGTCAATCCGACAAAATACTCATTTAAGAGAAATGAAGATGAATAAAAATAAAAACATTATATAGTAGTGCAGAACTCAGTATAGTTGAATGCTATTTTAAGAGCCAATTTTATTTGAGACTATTTTTACTTTCGTTTAGTGATTTATTATATCGTTTATATATTTTAATTTTAATACAATGAATCATAATGTTATCTATTAATTGTAACTAATTTTAGAAAAATGATTCATTTTTATCTGTAAAAAATATTAGCAAAATTCTAACACTAATCGTACATCATATACCGATAATTTTCTCATACATTCAAAACGTTAAGAATTTCATAAAAAATAAATAAGAGAAATTTATATTAAATCATTTTTCTCAAGTTTATAAGAAATAACACTTCTTAAGGCATTTTTGTTAAATTAGTATAATGTGTTAAATAATAGCGTAATATTAGTAAAATATCGATAAATGCAAATGGTAAGTGATAAACAAATTGAAGTTAGGCATTTTAATTTTAGGAATTATTCACAATCGTGTTATTTACTAAAATCATGCAGCTTTTTAATTGAAATCATTGCACCAATTAATTAATACTTTAATATAATTTTATTTGTATCAATCTTTAAATTCAAAATCAATAATGTAAATAGATTTTATTTACAAGAAATAATTTTAAATTATTATTTTCATATTCCTTAAGCTAAAAGACATTCACTCACTAGAACCTCACGGGTTACAAATTAAAACGTCGAAATAAATGTATGATTGTAATGTAATGGGTCATTTCCCTCTGAATTTATTTTTAATAATATTCTATGTATCGGCCTACTGCAACAATATTTTTCAAGCAATAATTCAACATTTTCAGCAAGGGGCTCAGAGGCTGTGGAAAGCTCTCCGAAATTCGTCAAACTCCTTACGGACCTGTTGATTGCTGAGGGCGAGGAGACGGTGTTTGACTGCATTGTGACCGGCGAACCCAAACCTACGGTTATTTGGTATCGCAACAATGAGGTGTTGACGGAATCAGACCGTATTAAAATTTCCATCGACGAGACAGGACGAAGTATTTTGAAAATATCGCCAACGAACTCCGAGGATAAAGGCAACTACACGGCAAAGGCAACGAATCGCGTGGGCGAAGCTAAAGCGTTCGCCAAACTCGTCGTTAAAGTGCTCGGTGACTTCCAGCGCAAGGACGACGTAGTGCAAATGGAAGAAAAACTCGTGGCGCCATACTTCAAGGAAAAGTTCGATAGCAGAATAGTGCCGGAAGGAATTACGACGAAATTCGAGTGCATTGTTGCCGGCAAACCGGCTCCTAAGGTTAGTGTATACAATTGATTATTCTTTGTTAATAGGAGGTCATAATGGTTGGTAGTACTTACATCGTACTTTTAGTGGTTCTAATTGAATTTTTACGTTTTTTGAACGATTCTAAATGCATTTTGAAAAATTGAGAAAAAATAAGTTTTGAATTAAAATGATGGCAAATATTACTAACTATACATGAACTATCAAAAATAGATTTTGATGATAAGATACTGAAATTCAACAAATATGAAATTATAGCGTTATTGTTCATAAAAACATAATATGGTTCTTTTTAATTCAATTTTTCATTTAAGTTAAAAAGTTTAAATGGCCGGTATAATTTACAATCTTATTAATCATATGCTATTTAGAAGTAATTTTTTGTTAAGAGTCGTTAATCTAAAATGCTCACAATATATTTCCAATAAACTTTTTTATGAATATGGTAGAATAAGCAATATGATTTGGTAAAATATTCACTTTTTTATTGTGTAGTTTGTATTTTACGCAAAGAAATTTATTAACATTAAAATAGATAACAGGATTTTCTTTTAATGATTAACATGAAAAATTATATTCTAAATTTATAATTCTACATTATTGGTATAGACATAGCTAGAAATATTTATCACGTACGCATATTTTTCGTTTTACAATTTATTATTTATAATGTTACAATGAAAACTAGACAAAATGTCAGTTAAATATAATTAAATTAATGTTCGGTTTGTCCAAATAATTAAAAATTTGTTACATGCGATAAAATAATTATGCTTTCATTTTCTCAAATTAAATTACTCACTACAAATAACCTTTGATCAAACTCCATAACTTACTTTAATAAATCTACTTTAAATTAAAAGTTGAATTATTAAATCCAATTATATTATGAACCCTAATTTTACAAATGTGCAATTTGTTTTCAAATGCTTCGATAAAATTCGAACACGGTTAATTTTAATTAGCAGCAAATGCAATGCTTATGTATATAAGGATGAAACAAATGGCATGTCTTATTCTAGATGAAACGACTGCCAAAAAGCATTTTGCCATTTCTGCATCCGGCAAAGCCGCTTTTTGCTTTGCATAAATTTCTATGCGCCACCAATATAATCCAGTCTGAATCGAGGCTCGCGCGAATCATGACTCTATTAGCTTTAATCATTTTGCTTATTATCGTAAGTGGCAGTATTTTAAAACACACTGGATAACAGTAGAAATGAAGTAAATCAAAATTGAAACAGTACTAATATAAAGAGAAGTTTGTGTTCAACTTTGTGCGATTATAATCAAATACCTAACAATCGTGATTGGGAGCTCGACTTTGTGTACATATTTCGATAATTAATTGAAGCTTAATTGAACAGTTTATTAATATATTGCGTAATTTGTTTTGTGCTACATCTAATTACTTAATAGTGAAATTTCTCCCATCAATTAAAAATATACGGCAAAACAGAAATATTTATTTCGGCTAGCATTAAACCATCTCGAATTTTAGTCGTTAAGATTCCAAATTTAATTCTCCAGAGTAATTACTGCAATTACTTCGGTTGCTTTCAAGTGTACGATTATCGTGTGATTGAGAGGTTCGAACATACTAAAAGACTGCATTCCGAGACGCTGCTGTTGACCCACATAGACAGTAAAAAATGCAAGATCGCGACTGAAAAGATACTTGATTTAAGTACGGCGCGTATTTTATACTCTTATATAAATGGAAGTAATTCATTTATAATTTAAAGATATTGTAACTGATATTATTTATAGTAATAAACAATAATAATTTTCGTGCTTCACGTGTTTTGAAATAAAAAAATAATCCGAGCGCGAAAGCAATTTATCAGTCTATATACTATAAATATTAAATGAAAAAAATAAAAATGATTTAGATACTAAATAAATCGTGTTATAAAAATATTCATATAAGAGTGAATAGAAATAAACTGCTATAGGATAAAATTTTACAAGTTAATTAAAAATCAAATATTTATTGTAGATTCAGTGGCTCTTCAACGAACGACCAGTACATGGAAAAGATTTTTTGGTGTCTGTCAGTGGTGATCGCCAGGTGTTAACCATTCCCGAAGTAGGAAATGTTCACGCGGGCAACATTTCCTGCATTGCGGAAAATGCAGCTGGAAAAGCAGTCTGTGAAGCCAAAATCGATGTTGGTAAGTCAACAAAATTTTAAGTTTATTTTTCCACAACGTTGCGTGAATGAATGAATTCAATTTTGCGGGATGTGATATTTTTTAATACAAAACCTATTAGTGTTGAATAGTCGTTTCTCAATTCAACGTGCGCTTTTTTTAATGATTAAGCGTCTTACTATAGACATCAATTAATTATATTGACGAAGCAAGCATGTTTATCGATATAAACTTTGTCAGAAATAAATGCGAATAGTTCTAATTTCGTATAAAGTATTATTAGCTATTCCGAATATAAATATTAAATTTACTTCAAAAAGCCGAAATCAGATAACCGAATATTCCACTTTTACATCTGAAAACTATCATGAGCGGCGAGACTTTTCGTCAGTCTTGAAAATCGCGTTGGCGTGTATATACGCACCTCAACCGTCGGAAAAAGGATGAGCCGTCAGTCGCACGCGCGTCATTCGTCTTTTTTCACGCGCGAAAGAAACTAGAAAAGAGAGGAAGAGAGAAGGGGGGAGGTATAGCGCAGGCGCGCGTGCACCCGCTCTCTTACTACTTTTACTAGCAACCGACGAAACGGGGTTGCGGGCCATCGGAGGCGAAAATAACGTCGAAGCTCGTGCAACGGTGCCACGAGTTATTAATACTCGAATTTCCCTACTCTCTTCATTCACGTCAGTGTCGATTTTCTCTCCGCACCGCCGCCGCCGCCGCTACGATTACGAAATTATTGTTTTACGAGGCACGCTGCAGCAGTCACCACGTAAACTTAGTGGACAAGATGGGAGGGAATGGAGGGGAGCGAAGCGATTACGGATGATTCAACTTTATTTCCTCCTCTTTTCGATCCGGTCTTCTCTTTCTAAATAAATGCGATTTACTGCCTTAGCGTGGCTGTTATGTGTTTCTCTGGAGTTTAGGCATGTACATATACACACACGTTCGAAATAGAATTCGAGAAATAGAAAAATCAGTTTGACAGTTTACGGAAAAAGCGGGGATGGCGTGTGTCCGCGTAATTTTGAAAAAATTAATAGATATTTCATAATGCTTGATAGCTTTCTTTTAACTGAATTAAAATTCGATCGAGTGCATTTATAGAAGAAGAGCGATTTATGAGCTTTTAGGATCCGTGACAGTTATAAAGTACCGTGATATATAGATAGCTCATTTAATTCTAAATTTAAGACCAAACATCAAGTAGTTTGTTGAAGAAAGATGCGGCTGAGTTCTCTAGTATGATACTGCAATTTCTATTTCGATTTGATGAAAAATGAAAAGCTCTACGTTGCAAAATTTATTTCAACTACTATTATCAGCGTTATTCAACTGTTTTACATGACTGCACACTACTTTTACATTCATAATTTATTTAGTTTCTGATAATTGATTAGTGATTCATTAAGAACAAAATTATATTTATATGTAAAATAATACAATTTCATAAGATATTAATTTATAGTAGCTTTTAAATTTTAATGATAAAATAATATATAGTTTACTGGATGATAAATTAAGTTTTAAAATCGTTATTACATAAAATATTTAATTCATTAGATATATAAACAATTAAAATTTTTTTAATTTATAAACAGCCTTAATCATAAAATAACAGAAAACAAACAAAATTGTTAAAAATTTAAAAGACAAGTTTACCAAAAGAGAGGCGCACACGCCGTAAACTTAATATTGTACAATCTAAGAAAAAACTCTTGCTAACTATAAGAACCGCTCCGCGACCGCGCACTTTCAAAAGCACGTCCGACTTCCAAAAGCACGCGCTAATAAGTGTACACGAGCGAGCACGAGTGAAACCCGCTCTTACTCTCAAAAAAGAACCCATAAGGGCGATTCTCGATCGCAAACCGAAGAACCGAGCGAGAGAGAAAGGGAGAGAGAGAGAGATAAAGAAAGCGAGCTTGGCGGTCGAGAGAGTGGGAAAGCCGGGCGAGAAAAAGAAAGGGAGAGCGCGTACGCGTGTGCCGCTCGGTAGGCAGGCAGGCAGTCAGGCACGCGCAGAAATACGTTATTTTCGTCGGCACAAATACCCGCTGGCCGCGAAGAGTCGTCGTCTGCGTCGTCGTCGCCGCCGCCGTCGTCGTGTGTCGGTCCGTCAGCCGCCGGAGAAGCCAGCGAGCGCACACCGACAGCAAGAGAGGCGAGCGCGCGCGCACAAACCCCCCCGGTATCTCAGTCGCGATTTCTTTTCGTTGTATTCTGTGCAATCATAACTCGTGCAGCCGAGTGACATAAGGGCTGCTGTTACAAGACGTGAAGTAGAAGAAGACGAAGACTAAAGAAGAGAGAGAGAGCTTGTGCAAAGGATCGCCGAGGAAGTGAAGGTATACAGTGCGCGGCTGAATCGTTAACAAATTTTTTTTTGGTTTCGCAACCTGGGCCCTGACAAGCCGGCCACTGAGCGTACAAGCGCAAGCCGGCAGCTGCTAATTTCGTCGGGTGGTGAGTGTGAGAGCGTTTGAACTTTCAAAGGGGGAGAGCTATACTACTGGCCCACGGGCCGAAATAGCGAGGAGCTCACCCGTGCGTGCGCGCGGCGGTGGAGAGGAGAACCTATGCAACCTGGCCGCAGCAGCAGCCGCCGCCGCAGCTTAATTATGTAATTTGAGAGCGCGTGGCTGATAACGACGCGCGGTAGGGACTCGGGGGTGCCACGTGTGTTTTGCTAATTGCGGTGTGGTCACGGTGAGGTTTGTTTGGACACTAGATTGTTTTAGATCTGGATCAGGGAGGCTTTCTAGTCGAGTGGGACTTGAGGCCTGGTTAGGTGTGTGGGGTTGATAAGGTTTCGTTTTTAGACGGTTGTTGAGGGGTTAAATAGATTTGTTTGAAATAGGATTGGTTTGAGGTAAGATGACAAAAATAAAGATAGTTTTTTTTTGTGAGATTGAATTAAAACATTTTCGTTTTGAAGAATTTTTGAAATTATTTATAAAATTTTTTATAGTAGTTTGTTTTAGAAGAAATATCATCTATTAATAAACAGTAATAATTTCAATCTATTTTAAGTTAAAAGCTAGCTTTTACCGTGTTTTTTTTTTTTTTTTTTTTAATATCTCTATCATAAAACACAAGACATTCCTGCGCATTAGAAAACAGACGGTCTTTTAATAAAAAACGCTACAATTGTTCCGAAATAAAGTTCATAACTGTATTTTAATAATTCGAATTCTTGATTATATTTTTTAACATAGTAATTTTAAAATTGATAATTATTTAAACATTAAGTTCGATTTAATGTCTTACGGTACTCGGTGAATATAACCTACTTTAAATAAAAACATTACGGTTCGTGTTTTAAACGTTTTTTTATCAAGCTCTAATACTGTAGAAAGCTTAACATTTTATAATAAACTACTCTTATTGGGTTCTAAATAACTATTTTATAGCTTGTCACACTCACTGAAATAATTTAATAAAAATATTTGAATCATTAGTGGTAAATTAGATTTATAAATTCGGTTATAAGTGAACATTCTAGTATAAGAAAACGGTATCTTACGAATGTAGTGAATATTCGCTATTCTTATCTTTCATTAAAAGAAAACAAGTAGACAGGCATCTTAGTATTAAATATTAATAAATTGTCAAACACGTTTAAAACAGATGTAAGCGTCGGTAGAACTACCATTAACGACTTCATTATGTTTTTGATCTTCTGTTTTACTGCTTTGCTGAAAGTCAGGGTTACTTCGCGTTAAAATTAAGGGTATGCAACAAAAGCATCGTAAATGCGTAACGATCGAACAAGTGCCAACCAACCAAATATTATTTTCTCCACTGCTTGTGCGCCGTACTACATTAAAGTTCGTGATTTCACCTCCACAATTCCATGAATTGTGGTCATTGCATTGTGAAATCAAAACATAAAAACTTGATTTGTTCTTCAAACTGGAGTAATTTTAATTCACTTTTTATGATGCGTAATATAGCTTATACTGATGACATAAAAGAAAGAATTCCATCGAAAAATTGATAAGTTCTGAACTGTTTTAAGAAACAGTATTTAAGAAGTTTGAACTGGTCTCAGTCTCATACCTTCTTTCTATTTATTTCCAGTCAAATCTATTTTAGTCATTTATTATATTTCCTCTAGAATAGCCAGTGTATTTATATTTTTTAAGCTTTCTGTTAATTAAAATTAATGTTTGAAGATAAACTTGCCGATATTATTAGATTATCATAATAATATATTTATAAATTTATACTTTAGCTTTATTTATATAAAAACAACTACCAATAAAAATTTTATTTTTTATTTAGCATATCATTATGCCAAATACAGTTTTTTTCAGTTTGAATCTTTGTAACGCCTTATTCGCAGTAACCTTATTTTTACCACATCACCGTATCAGTAGCCTTGTACCATGAATCGCATATAATTCAAGTGGATGAATCTTCGCGCATCTCATCAATCCATCTTCGACGATCGTCCGCAAAAGGGAAAAGAAGTACACAGTCCACGGCCTCGCCGTCGCGACACCGATAACGAGCCGCTAATTGCGCTAAACGGTCACAGCCGTGTCTGTATATACCGACAGGTATACACACAAGGTAGCAATCGCGATGTGTTTGGGAAATCCGACGCGGCCGGTTTAAAAGTCTCGCGAGTTCCCAGTTTGGCAAGAGAGATCCGGGCCAGGAGTCTCGCGCTCTCGTACACACGCCGGCACAGCAGCTTGAATTTCTCGCTCCAGATAGTGGCGCATTCTCGAATCTGAATTTATCTGGATTTATTTGCACGATATTTTGGCGTGTTGCCAACTACAAGCTCTCTCCCTCTCTCTCTCTCTCTCACACACACGTACGTATAGTGCGTTTCGGTGTCTTTCGCGCCTCGCGTTCGGAAACAACGCGACGGAAGTGACATGCGCACGATGAGCGAGAGGCCACGCGTCGCGCGCGGGAACGATGAAGAAACGTAGACGCGCAAAGTGCGTGTATAGCGAGCTCGTGAATCTTTCGAGGCTCTTTTCGCAAGCAAGTGCGCGGTGGGAGGCCGAGGGATATTTGGGAAAAGCGAGTTGAGATACGATGCAGTACGCGATAATGGATAATGGCTGTCGTTGCGCCGTATATGTGTGACCGGTGAGACTGTCGCCGCGGGAAAAGAAGGATCGCACGCCGCATGTAAACATGCCGGTCTTGGTTTTCGGCCGATGAGAAATATGAGGAATTTTGATAGTGACAGAGAGAAATGTCGATTCTTCTTATTTTAAAACATTTTTTTCTAATAAACTATATACTAGCTAATTTAATTTCTTAAAAGTATTTTTATTTATGTATTTAAATATTAGGGCAGTAGTTTTTTATTTCTAACATTATTATTATATCCTCAAAATAACCGGGTTTATTAACACTCTATTACGTAAATAATACGTGAATACTCTAAACTAGTAATATGAGTAAAACAAATTTCCAGAAATTATGGGTTTATTCGAAAAGTAGAATGCAGTTTCCGTGGTGAAATCAACACACATAAATATTCTGAATGTGTTGACTCGAGATTTTATTGCCATGGATTTAAATCCATGATTAATGAATTGAAAATAGTCTTCGGATTCATTATAGAGAAAAAATCATTTACTTGTTTAATCATATTACTTTCTTACATTTTATCTTATTTGCAAATGAATTCTTGTAAATGAAATGAAAAAATTTTTTGTCAAAAACAAATATAATAATAAAATATAATATAAAATTTAGTAGGGCTCCTGTATACATAAATTTAAATGCATCACTCGGAATGACTCTAATATTTCAGTTATATCTGGTAAACATAGTTTCTTGATATTCGTATAATATGCTGCTATGAAATTAAACTCATTACAACACTGTGAGTCATAGAACTGTGAACAGCTGTTTCTTCAACTTGGAGGTCCAGTTTATTTATGAGTACGCTTCTATATTTTTAACCTGGATGAAGCTAATATTCATTTTCTTAATAATTTTATCAGTTTTATTTGTGGTAGATTAAAATTTGTAATGGACACATTTTCAGAAAAATTTTGGGACAAAAGAATCAATCTCAGCCGAAAACAAGTCGAACTTGCCGTCTAATTATTCCGAATCAAATATAAACCGATGGTAACCTCTCATTAGCTTAAACTCGCCTCCCGAGCTCTATTAATAAACACTATCCGACTCGGTGCAGCCAATCGACGTATAGGCACAGTTCGAAGCGCAAACGTGCTCGCGCGCACGTTTATAATATATACACACCGGTTAATTCCCAGTAAGTACACTGCAGCGGCGCGACGGGCACAGCATAGCCGCACGAGGACGCGGAATCACGAGAACGCATGCCCCCCTCGCGCCTATAAGTATTGCACAATTGTCGAATTCCAAGTGCAGTCGAATTACAGCGGACCAAACGCTACTAGCTAACTCGCGGACGAGCAGGTGTGATCGTGAGCCTGTGTGCTTCTCTTTCTCGCTCGTTTGACGAATCAGGCCGTTTATTTTTGCATCGTCGAGAAGACTCAAGGGAGTCCGAGAGAGTGAGAGAGAGAGAGAGCAGTATAGATATATACGATTACTCGACGTCGCGGCGACGTAGTCTCTCGGGCACGTCCGCGTCCGCAAGGGCCGTCGATCGTTCTGTCAACGACTGACCAGAGGGAGAAGGAGAGGAGGGAGGGGTAGAATAAGAGTAAGAGAGGTAGCGAACGGGTACTGAGAAGCCGGAGTAGGAGCAAGAAAAAGGCGGTCCGTAAGAGGCGAGGTGCAATTTAATTTTGTCACCCAACCTTCGCCACGAGAGAAAAAATAAACCGCTTCGGCCACTTTTAAATGATGCTTTTTATTTTCAGAGTTTTTTTATGCAATTTTAGGGTATGAAGTTTATACGAAGATGAAAAAATACAAATTGGTTTAGTTTTAAGGTTTTTTTAGGAGAGAAATATAATGAAAAATACAAGAACGTAATTGACAATTGGAGTAGTTAAAATAATTCACGTTAACCTGTGAATGTTTTCAGATGATTTTGAAAAAGTCCAATAGATATCTTTTCATTTTAATAACTTTATTAATATAGCTACAAAGACTGAAAATGAATCGTTCATGTCTCCAATTTTCTATCTTGAAGTAGTCCCTCACCCTGGAAAAGTATTGTTGGAAAATAATTTTTGTTATCGTTTGACCAAATCTGATTAGATGATGAATCATATATATAAAAAGGAGACAATTTAGGCGTTATAAAAATAAATATTTTGCGCGAAAATTGCATTTGCAAGTAGTAAATTATCGGTTTGAAAATGTATCAGATAATAAATAAAAACTCGAGGAAAAATGTTGTAAATATTCGCGGATGTCTAAACTATTTAGAATTATTTGAATAAAAATTGTAGTCCTCCAGATTACATGCGTAAAATATTTACGGAATTTCATCTCGGTAATTTCATATAAAGTTTTTTTAGGAATCAAATAAGCCCTTACTTATGAAAATCGGATGAGAAACAGAAAAGATGGCCGTGTTTACTCGATATATTTTTGCTTGATAAATTTGTTTCTACCTGATAAACTGTCTCTTATTCAGATATATCGTTACTCGTCTAATCAATTTTTTCCAAATAATAACAAGAATTATTTTCTAATGTCACCTTTTTTCGGAATAAGGAACTACTTTATTATTAAAATATAAATTATTTATCTACCTAATAATTTATTAATAATCATTTGAGAAAATGCTACAAATTAACATACTTGTATTTTTACTATTTTCTTCAATATTTTATTTTTCTTATTAATTTATTTATAAGTCATTATTTAGCTCAATGAACTATTTATAATAACTTAGGTTAATTTCACTAACAGAATTGAATAATGAAGTAGTATGATAATTTGTATATTAATTAACTTACTGTTGAAAAAAATTTAGTAAAAAGTATTTTATTTTTAATTCACAAATGTCTAGCTTTGATCACACGTTATGAACTGTATAACTATAAGTTATAATCATGAGAGATACTACTACACAGAATAATAATTATCATTAGTATTTTAAACAATGTATGAACGATATGCAGACAGTGATATCGATCTCTCTTGATATCGAATGTTACAAAGTATCATACACGGCATACCAAATGATCTATAAAACTTATACAACATTACTGTCTTTGCATATACGATATCTAATTAGCAAGATGTTAAATAAACTGTACTTGCAAATCATCATACATAACATTCGCACCTAAATAATGAATCAGCGGGTTGAAATTAGACGCTCGGAACCCCCACGCTCTCGGTCAGTAATACTCGAAACAACAATCCTTTTTCGTTATTTTTACAAGGATGACGGATCACACCCAACAAGGGTGAAAAGCGCTTGCGTCGAAAGAGCGGCCGGTGACAAGGGCAGTCCTACTGTCGATCACGTGCCAAAGTTTATGCGAGCATCCCCCTCCCAGACTCTCCTCTCTTGATATCGGTCTATTGATAAATCGATTAATCATCTTGATTTGTGCTTGCAGGTGGAGGGGTCAAGGCGGGGGAGGAGCAAATCGACGCAATCCAACTGCCCGCTGCAACCGCCGAGATGCAGGCCTCGAGCAGTAGCGACAAGTTCTTCACGAGCGAGAGAACGACGGGCGAGGGTGGCCTGACCGACAACCAGACGATGACCAAAACGTCCTCGTCGATCATGGAATCGTCAACGACCCATACCTCCATGAAGAAGGAGTTCGTTACTACGACCAGCTCATCCACGTTATCTAACTGCCCGATTCATCAGCCAGCCAATTTGTGTGTGAAAAAAACATCGCAAAGTTCCGAGCAATCCAGTGCATTCAATGGAGCACCGCCGGTCGTCCAGGTCAGTAACAGAGTTTTCTACTCATAAATTCCCGACTAATTCAATAGGTACAAGATAATTCATCTTTGCTTAAAATTTAAATTTGATGGAATAGATTCTACTTACTTTGACATTTCATTCTATAGAGAGCAATCTGTTATTAATTTTTTACGTTATAAACGTTAAGTCCCATTTTATCTCTGCACGTATTAGATTAAAAAATAGTGTTTGCACCTCGGATATGAGTATAAGCATCCCTTCCCGTGATGGTACTTTACATCCAAAGGAAAGAAACAAACATTTTATATTAATATATTAAGTAAGATAAATCATGAACTTTAAAGAAGAGTTTACAAAAAATTTGTTATTAAAATGACTTTCGTGTCAAAATACGCGATCAAAGATTTATAAACAGTGTTCTAAGAAAAAATGAATATGAAAATAAAATTTTATCTACAATCTATGATTATTTTCCGAGAATAAAAATTTTAAAAATTATAAAAATGCTATATTGTATAAATATGCATGTGATTTCTATATAGTTACTGCGAGTTTTCAGTAACAAAAATATTCTCAGTACATGTGTTCATGTCATACAATTTGTAAAGTATAGATTTTTTCAAAGAAAACATTAAACCATAAATTTATGTTACAAAGTATACCTACATTAATTTCTGATTATAATAACAGTCAAAGAAAATTGAAGAGTACGAACGAATTGTGCAAGAAGCGCCAGGTGAAATCCGCCAAGAAAAGACGGTCATCGTTACCCAAGACTCAGGAGGTACAAGGCAAAAAGAATGTAAACATCAAGTTCAAGTTCAAAAGCCATGCAGAAAACAAACAGCACCACGTTTTGTTTCGCCTATTACTGGAATGATAGTTGATCAAGGATCAGATATTATACTTGAAGGAATCGTTGATGGTAAAATATTTTTAATTTAAAAAATTGTAATTCGTTAATTGTGTTTATATTTTGTTTAAAATAAATGTTATATGTCATAGGCTTTCCGCTACCGACAATCTCGTGGACTAAAAATGGGCAGGAAGTAACGGCAAAGAATGGCATAAAGTTGAGTTATGATCACAATCATGTCAAATTAGAAATAAGAGATGTCAAAGTTAAAGATGCTGGAAGATATACATGTACCGCTAGTAACGATGTAGGAAGTTCAAGTAGCACAGCAGATCTGGTTGTAAAAAGTAAGGACTACAAATAACTTTTGCAATTAGTTTAGTTCAACTTTTGGGACTTTTTAAATTTTTTATTTTTTTTTTATATTTAAATAGAAACCATTTTCCCACCTGTATTCGGAAGAAGACTTCAAGCGCAAGTAGTAAAGAAAGGTGACAGAGTTATTATGGAAGTCGAAATTACTGGTACTCCTGATCCAGAAGTCACATGGTATAAAGACGATGAGCCTCTTATCGAACCGGAATACAGAATGAAACAGCAAGGAAATAGTTACTACTTACTCATCGACAAAGGTATAAACTTTCACCAAAAAAATCAATTTTTTATTGAAAATGTATTTATAATAGCGTGAAATAAACATTCTAGCTGAGAAAGATCATGCTGGGAAGTATATGGTTCGGGCAGCGAATGCAGGTGGAGAAGCACAAAGTATCGCCGATTTTGCAGTATTTGAACCAACACCGGACACAATGGTCGAAATGCACAAAACCTTGGTGTACGAAAATCATCAAGATAAAAACGCTAAAAAGGTAAGTGATTTTAATTCTGTAAATTTAATTATTAATTAAAAATTTACAACATTTATTTTCATCAAAAGTAGTTTTTATAAATTAAAAAAATATTCAAATAAATTATTTAAAATTAGACCTGCTGTGGCCAGCCGACTGAGATACCGGGCGCAAATTTAACTACGGAACAAATCACAACAACAATGATTCAGCCAAGTGCTGCAATAAAAACACCCTACCCGCCCACATCTTCATCCTCTACTATTCGAACCATTAAATCCCAAACCACTGAAGAAAATCAGAAAGCATCACGTACCGAAATGATATCTTCTTCTGTTGAGTCACATCGTAGCGAAACAAAATCTGAACAAAAATTCCATATGAAACTTGAACATAAGCCAGCACCCTTCGATGCCTCAAAAAGAGAAGAAAAAACTGTTACTACTGAAACAGGTTTTGGTGATAATAAAGTTGTCGAAGAGCAAACAGAAGTAACGGCAAATGAAAATATAGAAACATCTTCAATGGCCCGTAAAGATGCTCTTAGTTTCTTCGAATCAATGTCAAAAGGTAGCGAAAGTTTTGCTAAAGGTCCAAAAGAGATGATTAAATTGACGAATGAAGATGACGGAACTGGTCCTGGATGCGACGTACGAGTAGAACAATTAACTAAAAATTATGAACGTTCGACTAAATTTGAAGAAACAGCCCGCGATGTTCCCAAACCCGATATGAAAGCTGGTAAGAAAGCTGTCCAGGATATTTTTAACAAATTTGAAAAAGGTTCCTCAATTAATCGCGGTGTGGATAATACATTGTTCAACTTTCCTTATGAACAACATAAATTACCTCCACTAGAATGTACAAGAACGATATTAGAAGATGTTACAGCCTCTGGATCACCTATTCATGGTACTTTAACAATTTCTAAGCTAGCTGCACAATCAGAAAGTGCAGAAGCCATGTTGAAAGGATTTAATCTTGTGCCTGAACCACCCCCAGAAATTGGATATGCACCAAAACCAGATGAGCTAACAAAGAAACGGCCTGATGTTTCTGTTAAAGCCAAACAGTTACAAGAATCATTTGATAAAAGCCATTCTCCGTTGGATGCACCTATTGGAGGTGTGAAGATTTTCCCATCCACAGCTCCGCCAAAAACGCAAATAAAGGCGCCTGAAAAGGCACAAAGTCGTCCTCTCTCTATCCCACCACCATTCGAGCTCGGTAAAAATCAAATTATTGAAGAAACTTGTATAAAAAAGAATGTACACGAAAAGAAGGAATATGATGGATATTCATCATCTACATCCACAGATGCTATAGCTATGGAAAAATCATGGGCACATAAGAGTGCTGATTCTAGTAGGAAATCTTGGCCACCTCAACAAACTACTACAACATTTTCTGATAAACAGGAATGGAATATTCCGGATCAAAATTATAAAGTTTCATCATCAGAATCAAAACAAGAAGTTGAATTGAAACCTGAGTATCGCTGTACCCAAACTACTATTGAATCTTCAAGCTCCTTAGAAAAACAATCATTCGGATCTAAAGAAATTAATGTTACCGAAAAGAAGATTGAATCTCCACCATCTCCACCGAAACCGAAACCAATTATTTACAATGCTGAAACAATTAAAGTTGATCATACTGTAAACACTATTCAAGAGAAGTCGGTTACAGAAAAGTATATAGCAGAATGCGATGTTCACAAAACAGAAACTATGGAAAAAAAATATGAATCATTCAAAAAACAGACAGATAGACCATGGCCCGATGGTCGGAATAATGACCTCAAAGCTCCTGGTTTAGTAAGGAGTGTGTGTGAAGCATCGAAACCAGTTGTGAAACTTTATCACCCATCTTCAGAGCCTGTTTTACAACCCGGAACACCGCCAGAAATCGGTTATGCTCCAGGACCTTTTGTACATGAGAAAAAAGTTGAGAAAATAGAAAAAACTGTTAGTGCAGTACCACACCCGGTACATACAAAGAAGACTGAAGAATATATTTGTAAAGATACTTATAAATCTACTACCCCTTCAGTCAAACCAACGTGTGCTTCATCCCAATATACAAAAAGTTCCTTTTATAGCGAAAGCGATTATGAATCTGAAATTGATAATACTTTGAAGTCAAAATGGCGCTCGTGTGAGAGCGACAATGAACAACGTGCAACTGGGTATAGAAGAGTTCAACCTCCAGTAACAGCTCCCTGCAGACCTAGGTCTACCGATCCTGAACCGCTACCTCCATCAAGTTTCGAAGTCCCATCATCAATTCTAACAGGACCATCCAGGCCACTTGTTACTCCCGACTTAAGTGAATCGTCAGTCAAAAAATCATCTATAAATTATGAACAGGATTCTCGACAATACCAGCAAAGAAGTAGTCAAAGTCAACAATATGGAACATTACCAAAGCCTGGTTCTCCACCTATGTACGTTCAATCAGCAAAAACTCCAGCTTATAAACCTCAATCACCAAAATTCAAAACAAAAACTTTCCAACAAGAAAGTGGATATATGGCTGACTTAGATGAACCACCGAGACAACAGCATAAATCATTCGCTGAATCATGTTCTTCATTTTCTGAAACAAAGTCTAGTTTCATGGAAAGTAAAAGTTATAGTTCTCAACAGAAAAAAGAAAGTTCCTCTTCCTCTTTTTCACAATCCTATTCCAGTGCACCTAAAACTGAAATGCAACGAACCTCATTCGTGGAGAAGACAGTCGAAAAGTCACCGCAACCGCGATATAGGCCTACTCCTGCAAAGGTTCGAAAGAGGAAGTCGTGTGCTAGTTTGATATTAATGTTGTTTGCTAACCATATGTTAATAAAATGGTTGAAAATTTGTTCAACCACTGAAATGCTAATGAATAGCTAACAGCGGCCTGATTTTTTGTGTTTAATGAGTGCTCTTATATGGAAATATTATTTTAGCTAATGTATCGCTAATAAATAAACAGAAGTGATTGATGCTTTTTAATAACTAGGAATTGCTAATTTATTACGTACTTACTTTAGAATAATGCGTGATATTTGGTGTAGATTTAATGTTTTATTATTTATATTTTTCTATTCATTAACATTTATATTGTTATTTACAGGAAAAGTCTCAGGTGTCACAAACTGCATCGAGATTCTCTAAGGGTGAGTTTCGCGAAAGTGATTATGAAAGTGATTATGATGGTAGTCGGATATCATCACTCTGGAAACCACAAACTTCTACTCAAACATTGTCGGACACAAAATCATCATCATTTAAATCAGTAAAATCATCTTTTTCTAGTGCAGGTTCGTTTAAATCTCGCACGAAACGCTATTTTTTCTTCTAAGGTGAATGTCCCAGCCACTTGTTAAATAATAAATATAATTTAAAAAAAATGTATTTTTAAAGTTAATATCATAGCGATATCTCTGCTCGTAAGAATGTATATTTTTGTAATTTATACAAATTACGCCTTAAATGAACTTTGTTATACCTCAAAGTATGAAATAAATCAATTTTATCTCGCAAGAACTTGGGACATTTTCCGTGAACTACGCTATTGATTAGCTAGCTTGATATTCTCTATTTAAAAGTTTTTTCCAGCTACAAAATAATAATGTAACGAAACAAGTTATTGCTTTCTTGCTTATTTGCTTCCCTTTCCTGCTTCAATTTGTTTCTTCATTTCTTTCCTTTACAGCTACTTTGGATTGCTTGTTAGCAGACTCTCTTAAAAAGGTAGATTAATTCTTTTCGTTTCCTTGCTTATAATTTTGTCATCTTCCTAGCTACGTCTACTTCTCAACCTTTTATGTCTTACGCAACTTACATAACTATCTATCTTCAAACTCGCCGAGCCTCTTCTACTTTTAATCAAGTTTCATATGTATCATACATCAAAAAACGCTCTTTTCAAATAGGAAAAGCATTGACGCCTCCTCCATCATTTCCTGAAACGGCAAAGGAAACTGTCATAAAGAGAGAAGCTAAAAAGGAAGAAAAACCCAGACCCAAATCTGTGCTGCTTCCCGGTTCTCCGCCCGAAATAGCTTACGCGCCTCCTAGGCAATCGTATTATGAGGCTCATGGTGGTGTGCCATATCATAATGCCGTGGGCACGGAGATGAAAAAGACTGTCCGCATGGACGAATCTACGGAGAACACGAGGAGGATAGTCACAGTTGAACAAACAAGTCGAGTTATCAAGTTTGGCGACAGTCAAACGCATCACGAGACTAACAAGTCCACTGGACTAAAACAGGGTCATCAACAAAAGGAAAGTTCCTACAGTGTTCCGACACCAAAGAAGTTCGTTCAGGGTCATTTTCGTGAATCTGACTACGAAAGCGATGTAGACACCAGCAGAATTCGAGCCAAGTGGGCTCCAAGTGAAAGTGAAACCGAGGAACCACGATATCGTAAAGTTCAACCCCCGAAAGGCCACTCGAGTAGATCACCCATAATTACAATGCCAAGCGAATCTGAAACGGAACGTTCCGAAACTGAAAGGCGATCAACTCGCATTGACACGACAAGAAGTCGACAAATAGTCCAAGATAACAGTTTGAAGCCAGGATCTCCACCAGAATTTGCATTTGCACCTGGACAAGAATTTAAACAATCCGCGAATCGTAAGACCAGTCAGGATATTTTTTTTCAATACTTTTTGTCACATCTTTAACTTTTTGCGAAATTTTTCGGATTTTTCAAATCAGCAACTATTAAATGAGTCGATATTTTATTTATTCTTTAAAAAATAATGCTTTAGTAACGCGTTGTTAAGAAATATTTTATAAAACAATCAGATAATCAAATGTTGATATATTTCGATAATCTAAAATTCACAGAGGTAGCATCGAAACATATAAGCGACATGACAAGCAGCTTTAAAACGAAAACTGAAAAATTTGCCAATGAAATACAATCTGACTTAAAGAAACGTAGTAAGCCAATTCTAAAACGGTCTACTTCTACGGATGGCGGAACTGCCACTGATGGTGGAGATGATCCGAGAACTTACAAAGAAGAATCCAGAGTCGCACAATACGGTAACTTCACCACATCCATTTACTCTGCAAGGGTCGTTTGGTCTAAACTTCAGCTTTCTATCGATAATGTTTTTTTTAACATTAATCTTTCTTTCTTACTTTTTATACTTTACTTGAAGAAAAAATATATTTTTGTAAATATTTCAATAACAACAGAATTCTTATTTACATTTGATTTTACTTATTAATTTGCATGAACAGCAAGAATAAGCGAATCTTGTTTTCAAAACTAATAAAATGAATATTTTTCAAATATTTTAATACTGTAAAATGGAGCATCTAGCCAACATATTATGAAACATCAAGAGCTTTTTTGGCTACAATTCTTGTAATGACAGCACGTTAAAATTTTTTCGCAAGGGTTTTTGCAAGTTTTTTTTATTGATATTTTACTTTTTTCATTTATTGATTTACAGTATGTATCTGCATTTATTACGATTAACAAAAATTACATTCCTCTTAAGAATTATAGACGGATTTATTTATTTCTATATACAAATTTTCTCAGTATTTTTGCATTTTGAATTTTGAGCTGAAAATTTCATGTACATTATTTCCAATTCGCTTTAAATTTCAAAAAAATTTACGAACAACTGAGGTTTCTCAATTTGTAATTGGAATGAAATTTCCAAAATTCATCGCAAAAATGTGCTGACGCACGCTTGCTCATTCTCGTTCTTCGCTCGAAACAAATGCAACACAAAGACAAACATTCCTGTGCTAAAATCCAGGAACGAAACACATCGATCCGGACACGGGTCTAATCTACTTCAAGTACGATTTCGGCTACGAGTTCGGCATCGTGTTGCCGGGTGAAGGCAAGCGCACCGTGGCTAGCAGCAACCAGAGCTACAAAGGCCATCGTAAACCCGGTGATATCGAGGTGCCTATCGTCCATGAGTTCACCTCTCGCAAGGAAAACGGCTTTGCCAAGCCTTCAACGACGCAGGCTCAGAACTGCCATACCTTTCCGCGAAAGTCCACCGGAAAGTTCGGTAAAAGCGTCAAATGGGAGCCAACCTCTGAGAGCGAGTTCTCAGAGGCTGAGGACTTCCGGAGGCCAGCAGGCAGCAAGTTATATGCGGCTCCAACTTTATTGATACCAACGTCAACACCATCGCCTAGATGGGACCCCATGTCGCCGAGCCCAGCCTCTCTCAGTCCAAGTTTGCCCAGTCTTAGTCCGCGATTCGGAGCATCGAGTAACATCGATTCGGCGCCAGGTACCACTCAACAAAAGCAAACGTTGATGGATACACCAATGGAGATTAAACGATCTGATGAAATAAATCAGCATTAAGAATCACAGTTCTTTTATTCTTATAAATCATACAAAATATATTAAACATATCGCGGAATAAATTCAATAGATTTATCTCTCTATAGACAATTCCGTTGTATAAAAAAAGTTCACCTAATTCATTCACATTTCTTATTTGTCAAATACAAACAGCATTTAAATCTTTTATAAGATATAAATGTTTCTACTCATATTATTTAAGTATTTCACCATTGATTCATGTATCTCATCAGCGATCATAAGTTTGTTGAGTTCACCCATACCAAATTTATCTGTTGATTTGTCAATGTTGTGTATTCCTGCCACATCCGCTTTTATGGCTATCCGTTTAGTTTGCATTTTTGCACTATTTTATCCCTCACAGGTAATTTGTCTTTTTTTATTTAAATAGTCCTGCAACTTTTAGTTTTATTTTATGCTTTGAACCTCTACTGGTAAAGAAAGGCGAATGGTGTTTCATATATTCAGAATTGTATCATTAAATCATTTTCATCTTTCATTACCAGGTAAACTGCATGTTACCTGTATTTCCAGAGATGATATTTAGTATTTTTCCTATCCACTTTATGCTATGAATTTTTTAAATCTGGTTCAATAATTAACATTTTCACCTATAATTATTGAAGCTGTTCCTCTTGGTGACTAATTTTAATTTTCGCATGTGAACTCATTATTGTTGATTTACGTTATAGGCTCTCCGTGGTCTGCAACTAATGGCGAACGAATAATTCCAGTTGCCTCAGAAGTCGTCAAGCCCTATATTGAGATCCTGCCAAAGAAAGCACCATTGTTCATAACGGTAAATGTTTCTATTATTTTAATCTTTCAAAAGTAAACTCAAACAATCAACATCAATTTTAATCTTACAAACGTAAGTTCAAACTCAATGACTTTTAAATTTCAACCTCGTTTAATTTCCTTTTTAGTAATAGTTAAATAAGAGTTATCTAACATAAATTAAACAAATATAAATTTATTATTAGTCATTTATCAGCTTGAAATAGTGTTAAAAAAGATTTGTTTGGCTAATTAATAGAGCCAAGTTGCACAAAATTGGCAAATCACATCACTTAATTGGAACAACTTACTTTATTTTAACAGCCACTGAGAGACATTGCAGTGGTGAGCGGACAAACAGCACGATTCGAGTGCATCGTTCAAGCTGAACCACAGCCAAATATTATATGGTCTAAGGACGGCAGGATCGTCGAGAATTCGGTCAAATCTGATGTTTACTATCGAAATGGCGTTTGTCGCCTTACTTTACCTCGCAGCACGCCAGGTCAGTAATTATAATAACTTATCGATACTTAATAGATTAAGTCTTATAAGCTAAAAGCTATTTTAAATTTCCCTTATAAATTTGCAAAGTACAAAAATATTATTATTGAACGAGAAATATTCTGCGTATATTATATAACTTAATGTTTTTCGCATCGCTGTTAAAAACTGACATGTTTGGTCGGTTAATAATAATTTTAAAATTATAAATTAAACACTAAACAATAATTCTAAATTGCATTCTTTCATCTGAAAAGATTTGATCAAAATTATATAATTTTTTAAAAAAATAAAAACTTAGAATAGAAAGTCTAATTCTTCGTTTGACGGAACACACAATTATGTAAAAGTTGCATAAATCACTTTACGGTGACATTTTCAATGCCTAATTATAAGTTTCTGCGAATCCAGAAAAAAGCAAATACACAACTACGCTTAAGCGTGGAAATAGATGAAGCCTGGCCTCATTGACCCCGATTTTCAAATTTTCAGACGATGCTGGCACGTACGCCTGCACAGCGACGAACAGCCTGGGCTCGACCGTGACATCAGCGACCTTGCAGGTGCCAGGTAATAGACGTTCGGTATACGGGATTAACTAATCCACACCAATCGTAGAGGGTGGAGGTGCAATTGCGCAAACGAAATAATGCAATAAAAAGCCAAAGCAATGCGGTGGTGGTGGTGATGGTACTTATCTTCTACAGTTAATGTGACGAAAGGACAGGCGAGAATGAGACGAAAACCACTTCGCAAGAAGCAAATGAATTTCGCGACGTCGCGCTCATAATATTTATTTATTTTCGTCTTTTTTTTTCTTTTTTTTTTTTGTAATGTTCGATAATTAACGTGAAGTGTGTCAAGAGAAGCTTGCTTTGTTGTTCGGTCGAATAGAGCGGAAATTAAGGCAGACACGCGGGACGCAGAATTTTCAAAAAGATTTTGGATAATTAGCACGTAGATTAAATTACGTTAATTTGCATCGCATGGACGCTTATAATACGAAACCGACAGGGTATAGATGCCAAGTCAATAATTTCCGCCTAAGCATTTCCACGAGTATGGTGTTTTTTTCTCTTTTTTGCGACATAGGCGAGAAGACAAATGTTTTTCTAGTCAGAGACACAGGCGCTTACAATACGTATTTTTCTTTGTTTCCCGTTTTAACGAGCATCGAATGAAAGTAATAACGCGAAATTAACGAGCTCTATAAATGAGATTTTAACCAGTGCATAATAATTGTAAGTCTTAATGATATTGAAATAAAATTTTTATTCCTAAGAAAACCTTAGTGATTTATTTTCAAAAGTCCACTGATTTTTCCATGGCTAATAAATCACACATAACTAATAATTTCATCTAGTCAATCTCGAGTCAATTTTTCTTTTTCTTTAAGATTAAACAACTGTACAAAGTTTCTTACGATATAACAGAATCTCAGTTATTATAAAAAACCAAAAATCTCCTGATTGCATTTCTCAATCTGTTTCCGTTTTCTCGCTTCGAAATTTGTCATCTTTTTCATTAATAATGACACGTTTAAGTTCTATTTTCCTCAAATTATTTAATATGTCGTTGATACTCATTATAAACCGATATCTTCAGAATAAATTAAAAACAATTTTTTTACTTTAAATTTAACTAGATATTTACTTCCCCATTAATTTTGTAGAATTTGAACTTAATACTAAAGAGGAAACGTTCAACGGTTAGACTCTTTATGAGAAGGCGGGAGCGCGATGTATTCGATGCCAAATTTTCACAGTACGGAAGTTGAGATGTTGTGTGGTTTTAGGGGCTTACAGATTAAGATTCAAATTCGATCGTGTATAAATGGTATTTGCACACAAAAATAAAATACTAATGTAAAAAAAGGTTGAGGTGATGAAGTATGAAAAGATTTTTTAAAAAGTGAATGAAGAGAATGCTATTATGATACAATTATGTTGATTCATTGATGTTGTAATCACCATGATTAAAAATAATTTCAATTGTTTATCTACGTCACAAGATTATGGCTATGTAAATAAATGTATGCTTTCTCTGCAACATGTGACATCTTTATTTCTTATCACTTCCTGTTATTATCCTTAGAGCAGAGAATATTTTTGACATTATTGTTAACTGATTACTAAATGTAAAACTAAATTATACTAATTTTGAAATTAAGAGCAAATATAAACTAAAATATTCTCTGTGTGTACTTATTTCTTCTTTTCTGTAAACTTCTTTACTAAAATAGCTGGGATCATTTTGTTCAGATTTCATGTAAACTTAATATCTTAAAAAATTACTTGACCTACTTTGAGAAATTCTCAAGGGAAATTCTCTCTCTTTATTATATATTTTTTAATATATTTGAAGTAAAATATTTATAAATAATAAAAAAATCCACATATAAAAATATTTAAGTTACTGAACAGTATGCGCTTTATTCAAGTACCTACAAACTTCAAATGTATTTCAAATTATTGTATTAAGTTATTAAAAATTTCCATTTAATATAAGCAGCATGATGGTCGTCGCATCTGTTTACTTTTCTGTCATATCTCAGTTGATTATATAAAGGTAAAGTAAATGCATGAAAAAATAATTATAAAATTTGTAGTGCTACTTAGCTAACTGTATTATAATATTTTTAATGCCTATTTTGTTCAATAAGCATCTCAATGAATGTCGCAAACAAATGTATTTACCTAATGTAAATAATGTAAATATACATAAGGCTTTGTAAATAATAAAAGGATTTAATAAATTAATTCATTAAACTTTATATAGCATTGTTCTCAATATTGTGGCTCCAAATACGTTTGTAAACACGTAATTAAACCCGACAATGCAATTATCATATCCCAATAATGCAATTTTTATTAAAAAAAAATGATTTGCAAAAAATATTAACAGAAGTAACTTTCAAAGTAATTCATTAAATAAAGCTTCAATCAATAAATATCTCAACAGAAAATTTGTATGCCATATTTCTAAAGCATTTCTTAATATAAAATAACAGACTAATTACTGCAGTAATAAAAGAAAACATGTTTGACATTTAGTTCTATAATTCATTAAGCTTTTAACATTTTTCATGTATTAATCGAAAAATATTCTAATGCTTTTTTTAATTTTTTTTACAAAGCTTTTTAAAAACAGTTTATTTATTGTGAACCAAAGCAAAAAATTTAAAAAATTTGAAATTAAAGTATTGACCTATTATTAAGAATGCAGTTTAATCAGGATTTTATAAGAATTATGCTTATTCAATATAGGATAAATGTAGTAGCAACTTTTCTACAACAAAAACCTATAATTTCGATTATTTAAATAATGAAAGCTATACTAATACGAAATTGTAAAAAAAAAACGTAAATTCATCCTGAGTTTTATTATTTCCAACATTGGTATTTTAATGCTTTTTTCCTTTTTTCTAATTCCATTTTTACATTTTACTCGTAGAGAACAATTCAGTCTTATTCTGGTATAAGAAGTATTGATCTTTAATTATTTATTACACTAAGTAAAAAAATTTTACTACTTTAAAAATATTAACACAATTATACAACCGCCACAAACTCATTAATACTTTGCGCTTGCTGTACTACCATTTAACAAAATTTCATGGTAAATTGATGTTTTAACAGATTATATATACTTCTAAATAGGTTATTTAAAAAATCAAATTTATCCAGTTTATGAAAACTTACAGTTTTATGACAATCTAATAACTATTGGGACCCATTTTAATTGCAAAAACTTCTACTATTCAAATGGCAGAGTAATATATAATACATATATAACTTTTAAGTTACAAAAAAACAGAGGAACAATTTGAAAATCTATAAAATTACTATAAAACTCAAGGAATTCAAGAAACGAATATCCTTTCCAAATTAAAAAAATTAAAACAAAGATAATGAGCCATGTTTAGTGATAATCAAGATAGATCCGTGTATACACACATTGGCTTTGAAAGATATTTTCTCAATTTTTTTCTTTATTAAAAAGCTTCCTCTAAAAGAGTTATTTAAAAAAATTAAAAACCAGAAAAATTTTTATTTCACGCCAGAAATTCTACACAAGTCGTGAGAACGATAGATGACGACAGCCTTATACAAAAATAGATCGCAATGTAATCTTAGAATATGCGAAGGAAAGTATGACTAGGCAGCCCCAAAATAAATTTAGAGAATAATAAGCCTTTGCTTTATTGGAATATTTTTCTGATTTGGAACATTTTTAAGTAATGATTTAAAATATAAATTTCTGATTATTTGATTCACTCAATTACTATTTTTATTAAATTATTTTATTATTTAACAACGTACCACACCTAGAATAAAAATTTAAGTAATAATAAATTCATTTATCCTTTAGATAATATTATAGATTCTCCAATTATACACTTTTAAATAAACGCGATTGAACTACTTTGATTCACCAATTGTTCTCTTCTTAATCGTGAATGATGAATAATGCATTTATTTAAACTATTTATATTTCACTAATAGAATTAGTATATGATTTTTATTGTTTAGTTTAATGCTGGGAAATGTGAACCAAATATGACCTATACAACCAAAAATATAAATAAAATGGCTTTTACTAATTACTATTCAAGCACTGAGTTTATATTTTATATTGTTAGATGTATTGAATAAAAGCTTCCAAGATTCTAAAACCTTCTGTACTTTTACACCTACATGGTCGATCAAAATCGTATAATTATTATAATAATCCTAGCTCATAATATTTTATTGAAATATATATATAGTGCAAGAATATTTTGAATGAGAAATTAAAAAAATAGTGATGTTGCAAAAGTAATGTTGTTTCCTAAAGAAAATTTACTTTGTTTTACTTAGTATTTTCTATTTTTTATCTGAAATTTCTTTATCTGAAATGACCAATATTTATACTTGTGATTACTCAAATTATTTTCAGAAAATTTTTCTAAATACGCAATATTGGTAATATTGCATTATATTCATAGGGTCAAGTTGAAGTTAAAGGTCTTATGTTAAGTTGATCTTTGCACATTTTTAGAAACTTGGTTCTTAATTGTTTTCTCCTATTTTAGCCTTCTTAAACCTAACAAGACATTTACAATTTATATGTACATTAACATATATAAACTCATTCTATTTTTTTTTCTTCAATTTTCTAAACAAAATTATCCAAAATCGTCCCTTTAATATATGATATGCTTGTAAAAGTATTTAACTATAAATTAACAGGTTTAATTACCAAGCATTATATTCTTAAAATCTGGGTTATGAAAACGAACGTAAACCTGTAAGAACAGAGAATACCCCATAGTTTAAACGCAGTTTGTGAATGAAAAAAAGCAATATAAGATTACGCATCTCCAGGAGATCAGATACGCAGAGGTCGCCAAAAATAGTTCTGGATCTCACGGAAATTTGCGTGGCTAAAGAAATGCGCGCACGTGTCCTCGAGAAAGGGAGGAGGAATTTCGACTGCGCGCATTTACAATAAAGCTCAGAAACGTTTATTGCTTGAAACGCCCCGTTGCATAATCTGGAACTCGTTGTATTCGTAAATTTATTTTTCTAACAAACATAGAGATAATTTGGTAAGATAGTAATATGTTTTTGGACGATTTCATTTTTATGCTTATTTATTAGTGTATAAATTTATGCATTGTTCTGATTTACTGAAATATACGAAATGTTTTATAATTAAACGTAATTTAGCATGTTGCTTTTAATTTATAATATTATAAATTATATACAAAAATAAAAGCATTAAAATAGTATTGACGAGTAATTAGATATAGTATAACATAAACAGTACTATAATTTGATTCAAGCTATAATATTACGAAAAATTAACAGATATAATGCTGACATAAAACTTTATCTTTAACAGATCACATTTTTGCCAATAGAGGACGCTACTATGCTAAAAAGAATAGCACAGTTTATGAACTATTATATCAAACTATTACGAAATCATAATAAATGTTACAGTAATATAAAAATAATAATAATTTTATTTTTAATCAGAATCCATCTCTTTAAAAATCAAAAAACAATTCTTAAATAAATAAATCTTCACAGTAAATAAATTGAGAATGAAAAAAATAATATTGTAAACTAACGAAAACTATACAGACCTTCACCGTATTTTTATGCCTATAGAAAAATAAAATGCCGCAGAATAACAGTAGCATGGGTAGCGATCAAGACTCGACGCGTCTACAGCGCGAGTATTTTAAACGCGACCCGAATGCTTCCTGAATCACGTGTCGCCGCTTCGTTGGTACAAAGTTTCTCCAGTTTTCCTGCTCTACAACGGGAGAGATAGCCTTGGCCCGGGGCCAACGTTAACTTCGATTCAAGGGATTTTATTACATATGGAAGCCTCACTTCGTCTAGACCCTAACTTTCATAACCCAGTTAACTTCGTTTTGATTAATTCAAGTTATTCTAATGGTTTTTGTTGAAATTTTGGAATAGAACTTGAAGAGACATACATTGACAAATTGGTGCTCTTTATTTTTAAACGAGTATTATGATTTTCAAAATTTTTAGCCCTAGTTTCGTTTCGAATGTTATAAATCTTTCCGACTTTATTATACATTCGCATTCGTGAAGTATATACATAAATAAAACACTATATTAAAAGACATTTTAATATTTATTGGATTAAAAATATTTTGAAATCATAAAATTTTAGTACTTTTCACAAAAAGAAAGTTGGTTTAAATAACCGAAAAATTGGTTACTGTACCAATTCAATACGGTAAAAAACACAGAACCAAAGGAGATTGAGACAAGTATCATAATCATTTTATTGGTTGGGATTTTCGTAGAAATAATTGGTAACAATAACTATTAAAAGTTAATAAAGACATTCAAATAAAAAATAACAATGACTACTTTTACTCTTGGAAAAAGCAATTTTTTCATTGAAGCAACTATTCGGAACGCTTACATAAAAATATTATTAAAAAAATATTATCAAAATAATTATTGTAACAATCTCTATTAGTGACTGTAAATAACGGGTATATTATTAAGTGTATCAATATAAAAATGTTTGTCCGAACTATTAGCAGAACTATACTAATTTTTTCTTTATCTAACAATTCATTTTTCTATGCGCTTTTTAACCAAACGGTTGATTAGAATACTAAATAATTTTTTCAGAGTTTATCAAAAAAGAAACTATGTAGATATATAAACGGGTACTGAAGAAGTTATGCTATTTCTGTATTGGTCACAAAAAAATTGAAAACAATCTATTACAGTTTCATTAACGAATTAATAAATTAAATAGTATGTTGTTAAGTTTTAGATTATGCATCCGAGATTGTTGTTGACTTTCCTATGACGAGCAAGTATATTAGTAAAAACCACATAACCTTTACTCTAACATTTAAGCTTACTATGGCTATCTTTTAAAAAATGAAGAAAATGTAAAGAAAAATGTATGCTTAAAAAAATTGAAGGTGTTATTTTGAAATAATTAATGAAAAAAATTGAGATGAATTATTTTTACTTTAAATTGTTAATATCTAATCTCACGTAGTTAAAGCTATTACTCTCAAATTATGACAAGCAATAAATCGTTGAATTTTTTTTTTTTTAATTTCACAAGAGGTCTTTCCTTTTTTTCTTTTTGTAAAATGCATATCTTTCTCCATTGACATATTTTTAGACTTATTCTAGTATTATAAAGAAAGTTAATGTGTGTACGCTCGACCGAACTCTGTTTAACAAATAATTGAATTATTTTGGGATTATTTAAGCAATCAATTTTAATATTAATAAATTTCAGAGAATAACGTATATATAAATGTTTCCGACTTTTAAAGAATTTAATACAGATGTCTGAAACAATTAGGAATAAATTTATATCCAAAGAGAAATACTTATAATAAAAATAATGTATTTTATAATTAATGTTAAAATTCTACATTAAATTCCAGAACCTAGCCCACCGTTGCCAGAAATTCAGAAAAATAAAATCAGTCAAGACAAGTCAACGAGATTTGTTGCTTTGAAGGACCTTTTTCTGTCTCCACAAATTCACATTAAAAGTCCAATTCTCTTTCCAAGTGACGACTTGAAAACCGAATCATGGAAATTCAGGTAAATTAAACTTAAAAACAATCAATATTATACAAATATAAACACAGAAAAATATTTTCCATTTTCTTCAAGTTTTCAATGCTTCCTTTTATCATACTTCTTATCAACTCTACAACTAATTAAGAAAAGTTGTAATAAACTCATTCATTATAACTTTACTTTATAGCATGGCTTCACCAACGTGTTACAATGCAAAGATTATCGTGCAATCCCAAACTTCTTTGATAACTTTATAAAAACATTGTTTGCACAAATGTAAACAAATTTATTTAACAATGATAAATTTTACAAAATTATACTTTATACTTATTTGTAGCAATTTTTGTTAATAAAATAGGTCTTTTTACTAATCTTGATCACAGGAAAACATGTGCTAAAATTAACAATGCTTAGATTTTTTTTGGAAACAATTTTGAATGGTTCATATTTTTAAATTATTTAACATACGATTTTGATTTTTAGATAAAGTATCATGTCAGTTTATCATAAAAAAATATTTGTAAGAAACAATAGGATTGTAAAACGTATGGTATGCGTTCATTTGTTTTTACAGCAACGAGAGTATACATTACGAGTCTGGGAATCTCGACGAAGTGGTACGCCGACTTGAATTTTCTGATGCCGACACAACGATCGAATTCGTCGCTAACCTTGAAGATTCGCCACGATTGAAACCTAAGCTCAAAGCCGAGAGCTCAATGAAGCGGAAGACCAAAAGGCATAAAGAAGGTAAGCTGATTAAGTGCATTTCATTTTTCAAGCTGCGTTTACTCCATAGTTAATGCTTACATTCAATGTACAAAATTAAATTTTGCACCAGGAATGTGTCCCTCCATTTATCAGAACATATAAATAGTATTTGCTAGCCAGCATTTTACTTGAACACTAATTACTGCAAAATATTCGATTCTGCAAAGTATTATAGAAATTTTGATAATATTTAGCTGGCTGTACTTAACAAACTTGACTACCCAAAATTATTATTACGCACAAAAAAAGTAAAACTGCCAACTAAAATTCCAACACGTTTTATCACTTTATTCGACCATTGCGACCGTAATACAAAACAGCTATAAAACCTTTTTCGTTCAATCGTCTCTCGCGTGATCGTAAACAGAGCAGTTATGCTTTTCATCCCACTATAAAGACACGTGTAAACGCTGCTCGGCCCACCTCGTCACAGCATTAATTACCGATCGCCGATAATTTACGCTCGAGCGACTCCCTAATGAAAATTTAATGCCCGCATCATGTGCGTATGCATACGCGATCGCGACCATTCATTCGCTCGTGCATCCGATGCAGCCGAAAATGAACTTGATCTGGCGCAAGAGCGCGTGGCTCATCCTCTCTCTATCTCTCGACCAAGCGAGCTGTCCAGTGAAAGTAGGGGAAAAACGTCGCGATGCGTGCGCCAAGCTGCAGGTGCGCGCGGCGTGTGTCTTCTCATCTCAAAGATGCTCCGCTCGCGCATACGAAAGACTCTGAAAATTTCGCTCGGAAACCCAAAATAGCAGCCTGCCCGTCGAGTTGCCCAGAAGCGCGAGTGCCGCACCTTGGGGGAGAGATGAGTCAGAGACTACGTGGCGAGAGACTCGCTACAACTTTTTGGCAGGGGAGAAATTTTCAAACGTGCAGAGACTGGATTGGATGTATTTTTCGGGGATGTTCGTGAATGAAGATCGGGGGAATAGTGTAGATAGTAACGAGAACTTTCGCGAGGGTATAGGGAGCTAGAATTGTGACAATATTAAAAGTGTGAGTAACAATGGAACGACAAATTAGCTATTGGATGGGATGATTTGGTTGTTTATGCGGTCTCGTCGACGTATATAAATATCGCTGAAACATTTCGTTGGGAAACGTAACGGTTAAACAGTTATTTGTTTTTCATATTCAAAAAATAGCTTTGTTAGTCAAATGTTTTCTAGGAATTTCGAGAAGAATTTTTTTCAATGGATCGGCTCATAAAAATGAAGTTTATTGTAAAATGACCTTGTATTCCCCCAATATCTTAAAAGATTATAAAAAACGATCTTCTGTTATAAAATTTTTAAAAGCTTCCACGTTCACGTGGACCAAACCGCAGTTAAAATGTTTTAAATAGTTTCATCTCTACTGTAGCAGCTACCAATAATACCTTTTATTTAAATAAGGAACATACTAACGTGTTAAAAGATGTGAGGGTAAATTTTAGAAATTCCGAAATTCTTTGGCGTTATATTAAGATAGATTTAGTGAGAAGTTTGAGCAATCACAAATTCATTCCGGAAATGCATATATACAAAGGTACAACAGTTTTTGGACACATTTCTAAAAAGTGAAATGATTCAAAATTTCATATATTGATATCCTGTAGTTTAATGCTAAATTTTATAGTTATTTTAATGTAGATTTCTTGTAAAAGGCGCTAAACGTTCATGCTTTTAATTATTTCCCTAAAATACAGATGAAGAATGATTTAGTCACAAAAGTTCTTTTTAAATTTTTTGTGCCCGTAAGCTCCCCTGATATTTGCTTAAGAAATATAATGATCATTTCAAAATTAAAATCGGATGAATAATTGAAGAAACTTCTAGTAGTTTTTTCAGCTAATTGTAAATTAACTTTGCAATATCAATATTTCCTTGAAAAATTTTTTTTTCACCGTTTGAAGAACTCGCTTTTTATATTATATTGGTTTCTACACAATAATTCAAGAATAGGATATTATATAAATTTTGACATATCTTGAATCCTACTCTGACAGAAAAGATTTTAATGTCATAGTAGTAACGTTTTTGAAACATATTACATTCAAAATGTACCTGAAAAATCTAAAGTTAAATAGAAGTTATAAAGTAGTTTAAAAGTGTTTTTATTAGTCATAAGTTTTACAAAACGTAAATATTTGAATTTCATAAACATTGAAATATTGCCAACTTTGCCTTCTCGAGAATATACATTAGTTCAAAGACTTTATCATGCGCCTAGAAATAAAAACTTACTAGTTCCCAAGTATAAAAGCTTTATAATATTCGGTAACATCGTGGAATATCATTAAAATTTTGTTATACTTTTTTCAATATTATGTAATACTTTAAATAATGATTCAACTTCAGTACTTCGTAAACACGAAAAGCTTTTAAACGATAACAGTAAAAGATATCTGTTATTGCATTCGAAACATTTTACTTAACGAAGCTTCTTCTTTACTAAACAGTTTCTTTCAAAAATCAAGCTTTTCTTTGACCAGCATTTATTTAAATAAAAATAAAGATATCAAACAGAAAAAATATTTGTTATAGCGAAAGAATTATGAATATTACTGCTTTATGAAATAAATTTTGTTTTATAAAAATAATGAATATGTTTCAATATTGATGTTACATTTCTAAAAAAAATATGAAGTAATGACTTTTTTCGCAAGTTAACTAAAATGAAAACCTAAATAAAAACAAATCAAATTCTCCTTGTCAGAAGTTTCATTTAAAACGAAATAAACTATTTTGGTTCATAAGAATTCATTGGAAGTATCATCACTGATTATTTTACTACACAGTGCGATAATTTTGTTATAAGCGTATTAGTATTTTTTACAAAACCATTCATTTTTCATTATGTGTCCAAGTCTCACTGCCTCAGATCAAAGCACCTACAACACTTTGCAAACAGTTTACCCATCGTTTCTACGTAAACCCCTTAACATATACTTCCGTGCCATCTCGACTACATATGCACCACCGATGCGGCTGTAAAAGACGCATCGCTGTACAGCAGAGAGGCAATGTTAGGCGCGACGAAGGGGCCGCGCCAATTGCGAAAGCAGTGCACTCTTCGTCTCTCTCTCTGTCTCTCTCTCTCTCTCTCTCTCTCTCTCTCTCTTTCTCTCTCTCTCTCTCTCTTTCTCTTTCTCTCTTTCTCTCTCTCGCTTTAGGCGCCCTTCTCGGGCAGCCACGTAACGCGAAACCAAGCATTGTGCGCGAACTGAATTACACGTGCACTGGATTTATCTCGACTTCCGGAC
>JAYJLV010000001.1:14931432-14959137 GCA_036873485.1 Torymus texanus | reverse complement strand
ATATATGTGTTCTTGTGTATCAAATTTAAAAATAATGTTTAAATTCGTACATTTTTAAGAATTTTTTATTTGTTTCAATTATTTTATCATTAATACTTCCATACTGACTTTGTAATTAATTCTTTCTCTTTTTTTGCAGTACAAGGCGAAATGATCGTACAAACAACGCCTACAGTACCAGCGTAAGTGTCTAGATCTAACTTAATTTTTTTAATAAGAAACCTGTCATCAAACACCCGAAAAGAAAGTAAATCAATATTTTGAGTAATTTAATCTAATTAATTGTTTCAGATTTACGGGTAGACCAGGTGATCCATCGCCGCCAGTTTTCGAACAAATTTTCAAAAATGCAAGGTTTGCACAGGGCGGAAATGCCGTGTTCGAAGGTCGCGTCAAAGGTAATCCAAAACCCGTTGTGTCTTGGACCCACAAAGGCGCGCCTCTACTCGATACATCGAAGATTCGCATGTCTTACGATGAAAGAACCGGCAATGTTACACTTCAAATAAATAACATTGGACCAGGAGACGAAGGGGAATACACTTGTCATGCCAAAAATCAGTATGGTTAGTAAAATTCATTTATTTATCATAGTGTTTATCAATATTTTTATTTATAATTCAAGTATTTAAAATTATTTATTCAAATTAATTGATAATATTATTATCATTGTAGGAGAAGGTATTTGCTCAGTGTACATTCAACCAGAAGGGTTCGGACCACCGCCTCAACAACAACCAGCGGGATACAGGAAAGAATATTCACGTAGTTATCAAGTCGATAAACAATTCACCAATGGCAGCACCACCATCACTACCACTGAGGACTTTAAGGTATTGAAGAAATATTAAATGCAACCAATTTATACAATTAAATGAAACTTCAAATGGCGAATTTATAATTATGAAATTTTTATTACTTTAGGTCGATACTTTCGAGTATAGGATTCTGCGTGAGACAGAGTTTCGTGAATCGATCACCCGTCGCTACGTGGGCGAGTCTGACTCGCAGATCATAACGTCGGTTGATAGAAATCTCGGACCGGTTGCACCACCTCAAATCACGCAGAAACCTAGGAGCTCGAAAATCACCGAAGGGTCCGAAGCGGTATTCACTGCGAAGATAGCAGGAAATCCAAAGCCAAGGGTAAATATATGAATTTTGTTTCGTATTAATATATTCATAATGGTAGTTGTTTGCTACGTTAATGTTATAATATGTATAATAATATTGATTTCATAAAATCGCAGTTAACATGGTTCAAAGATGGTCAACGCCTGCGCGAATCGTCGCATGTTCAGACAGTCTACTCAAATCAACAAGCGCAGTTGAAGATTCGTAGTGTTTCTTCTCAAGACAGTGGACATTATTCTCTTTTAACAGAGAATCCGCAAGGCTGTACAGTTAGTTCAGCGTACTTAGCCGTCGAATCTAGTGACCAAGTTGACCATGTGCCAATTCAATCGACTCAAACCTCTAAAGAACTTATAACAACCTTCCAATCTGATCCTACCCCAGATCTGTCTACTGAAAGTGGAAAGATTCTCGCACCGAATTTCGTTCGCACCTGTACTGATCGTGATGTCACTGAAGGAAAAATGACAAGGTATATTTAATTAATTTCAAACCATTTGAATTAAAGTTTTCTAAATATTGAATTAAATGTAATTTTTACATGTTCTATACAGATTTGATTGTCGGGTAACTGGAAGACCATACCCTGAAGTTACGTGGTACATCAATGGTTATCCTGTAACTAATGACGCAACGCACAAAATTTTAGTTAATGAATCCGGTAGTAACTCACTCATGATAACAAATGTGAACCGATCTGATAACGGTGTGATTACATGCGTCGCTCGTAACAAAGCAGGAGAAACATCCTTCCAGTGCAATTTGAATGTAATTGAGAAGGAACAAGTCATAGCCCCGAAATTCGTCGAAAGGTTCACTACTACTACAGTAAAGGAAGGTGAACCCGTCATTTTCTCTGCCCGAGCTGTTGCAAGTCCAGCACCTCGAATCACCTGGCAAAAGGTGTGTAACATTAATAAACGATATTGGATAATAATTAAGACATTTTAAATTAATACACACTTATACATAAAAAATTTCGAAGATGTTTTAATGATAACCGAATTTTACATATAGACAATATATAACTAAGATTTCAAAACCATATTTTGTCTAGATATGATTTGCAGACACAAACTATAACAATGACCTAGATTTTTCCACATTTCATACAATACGTATAATAAGATTATGTTTTATAAAAATATGTAATTTTAATGTACGTATTCACAACATAAATTCGTGAATATTAAAATGAAATTTATTAGGGCAATGCACTACTAAAAAAGGCGTAATGTATTACTTGAAATTTGATCTTATATTAAAATATCATGATTCGTATCATATTCTAACAGAAAATAGCATATCACGCTGTCTGTGAATTTGGCAAATCCTCAGATTACTAGAATGTTATTTATGACTACTTCTCGCAGAAAATAGCAACCTTCTTAGAAAATTTAACTGACTTACTGTACTAACTTATCTGTATTACGTAACTTTTAAGGCAATAAATAATATAAATTCTTTTATAAAAATACGTACAGATCATATTAGAATTACATAAAACCATATTATATAATTCGCATTTATATGGAATAATCAGTTTCGAAAGTTTCTTTTCCACAATTTATTTTAACTATTATTTTTTTATAATCAGGATGGCGTGCCGATTACGCCCGGCCCCGACGTGCGTATTTCAACGGACGGCAGTGGAGCCTCAGCATTAGATATTCCATTTGCGAAAACAACTGATGCTGCTTGGTATCAATGTACTGCTCAAAATGTAGCCGGCTCTACCGCCACCCGTGCACGCTTATTTGTTGAAACACCAAAGGATATAGCCCCCGAACCACCAAGACGCCTGAATTTACCCCGACCGACGAAAGTCATCGAACCTGAGTAAGTACCATAAACCCTCCAAATGATATCATATTATTTTTCTTTAATTAATACTTATGCGTTTATTTTATTTTCAAACCTTCTACCACATCCATTAGAAGAATATTAATTTTTACTTGAGGCAATTTATGAATAAAATTTATGTTAATATAAACAAATAAAAAATATTATTTTTAATACAGACCAGCACCTGGCCCCGAAGTGATCTACTTAAAACACGTTGAAAGGTCGAAACCATATCTACCTCCATCGGAAGAAGATCGAATTTATCCGCCACCGCGATTTATAATACCATTGCGTGATAGTCATCAGATCGAAGGTGGAAGAAATCACTTTGAGGCCAGAATCGAACCGGTGGGAGACCCAACTATGAGGGTGGAGTGGTACGTTAATGGAAGAGCTTTAGATGCAAGTAAGTATTAAGTCAACAATGAGTTTACAATACTATTCTTTTGCTTATTAACTTCAATTTACTATAAAAAAAATCAATTCATCTTATAGGCTCCCGAGCAACTTCTGTTTTCCGTTTCGGATTCATTGCTTTGGACTTAATTAGCATAGTCATGGAAGATAGCGGCGAATATGTTTGCCGCGTCGTAAGCTCAACCGGAGTAGCCGAATCTCGAGCCACCCTCAGTGTGACACGTACGTATTAAAATCGGATATTTTTAAAATAAACAATAATAAAATATTTACCTATTATCTTTTTACTCCAGCACGTGCCACAATTGAACAAACTAGCCAACACCCAGACAGTCTTCGTTATATCCAACAACTCGAGGATTACAGCAAGTACCAAAGACAGGAGAGCGTGGAGGAGACCTCTTCTCAGCGACCGGTCTTCATCCGACCACTCCAGGAACTAGGAGAACTGCAGGAGGGACGTAATGCCCACTTTGAGGGACAACTCACTCCTGTTAGTGATCCAACGATGAAAGTGGAGTGGTATAAGGATGGAAGACCAATCACAGCCAGTAAGTAGAATAATATTAGAATGTGATATTTTTTAAAACCAATAATTATTTAGTTAAAGATATCTATAACAATAATGTATTTATATTATAGGTTCAAGAATCAGTACCATCTTCAACTTCGGATACGTCTCACTTAATATTATGCACCTACGAGGTGAAGATGCAGGTTCTTATACAGTACGGGCTCTGAATCGCTCAGGAGAAGCCATCAGTACCGCGTCTCTGCGTGTCTTTGGTAGAAACAATATATTTTTTTCAAAAAGCGCATAATTCATTTCAAAATTTTGTAGTTTTACTATATAGTTTTTATTTCTTTACACAGCACGTACTACTGTTACTGCCGATTTAGGCATCCCCGAGCAACAAAGATATATCGAAGCTGCCGAAGAGTTGGAAGCTTATCAACAGGCTGCACATCAAAAATATGTTCAAGAGCCACCTGAGAAATCAACCCCACCGGTATTTAGAACGCCTATCAAGGATCAAATTAATATCCGAGAAGGCGGTTTCGCACACTATGAAGCTCAACTCGAACCCGTCGGTGATGCGTCGCTCCGAGTGGAGTGGTTGAAAGACGGACGTCCCGTTGAAGCTAGTAAGAATTTGGTTAACTTTTGCTACAAATTATAAATGATATAATTATGTTTTTATTTACTATAAGCAATTTCAAAATAGAATATTATTATTATTATCAATAATTATAATACAGGTACTTTCAGTTTATAGCACTGATATTAATGCAACTTTTTATTTCAGGTTCACGAATCACAACGTTCTTTAACTTTGGATACGTCGCGCTCACGATTAAATACGTTACGATTCATGACGTTGGAATTTATACATGTCGTGCGTACAATCGTGCTGGAGAAGCGCATACTACAGCACAACTAAGTGTTATCACCAAAGATGATATTATTTATGACAGTCAGCACCCAAGTGGATTACAGAAAATACAAACTTTGGAAGATTCTAGTAGATACACACGCAAGATAGAAGAGGAAAAAATAATTAATCAACCACCTAGATTTTTGGGACCATTAAAAGGTACTAACAAGATAGTTGAAGGGCAACGAGCTCATTTTGAAGCTCGTGTCGAACCACAAAGCGACCTTAGTATGAAGATTGAATGGTATCATAACGGCAAAGCCATTACTGCTGCTAATAGAATTCAAACTTATCATGATTTCGGTTATGTTGCTATTGATATACTTCAAGTTCGATCAGAAGATGCCGGAACATACACTGTTGTAGCGAGAAATAATTTAGGAGAAGCTAAGTTATCTGCAACTATGGTTGTTGAAAGTAAGTATTTCACATTAAAACATAAGTCATATTTACGCATCTATTAAAATTTAATGATTTACTTTTTAGCTCGCTCAAGCATCGATACAAGCAGTATGCACCGTGGTGCATATGAAAAGACACAACGATTTGAAGAATCAAAGTTTGTTGAACCGCAATACTATATTGAAGAAATTTCCAAATCCAAACCAATATTTGTACAACCTCTGAGTGATCCACCACCAGTTAGTGAAGGTAAAAATATTCACTTGGAATGTCGTTTGGAACCTATGGGAGATCCAACAATGCGGGTCGAGTGGTTCCAAAATGGTAAACCCGTAACAGTAGGTTCAAGATTTAGAACATATTATGATTTTGGATTCGTCGCTCTTGATATAATTCATGCAAGTGCACTTGATTCTGGCGAATATACCGTTCGTGCCACTAATCATTTAGGATCTGCTCATACTTCATCCTGTGTTCGCGTAATTGGACGTTCAGACATAGTTACTGATACTCAAAATGAACAATCTTTGGAACAAATTCAAATGTTAGAGGATTCCTCACGGTATAGAAGAACACAACAAGAAGAAGTAACCGTTCAGCAAGCGCCGCAATTCACTCGACCTCTTCATAATATTGAAACAGTCGAATTAACAAACGTTCATTTAGAGTGTCGTCTGCAACCTGTTGGTGACGCATCAATGAGAGTAGATTGGTTTGTCAATGGAAGGCCAGTAAAGACTGGACATAGATTTAGACCATCTTACGAATTTGACTATGTAGCACTTGATATCTTAGGAGTTTATCCAGACGACTCTGGTGTTTACACATGTCAAGCACGTAATCAACTTGGCGAAGCCGTAACATCATGTTCAGTAAGAGTACATGCAAAGAAAGATTTAATTTTGGAGACACAACATCCAGAAGGACTTGAACGAATCCAATATTTAGAGGATGCGTCAAAATACAAACGACAAGAACTTGTTGATGAAGTTGTCAACATCAAACCTAAGTTTATCACTCGTCCTAAGAATCAAGAAAATCTCAGAGAAGGTCAACATGCCCACTTCGAATGCAAACTTGAACCAGTGACAGATTCCAATTTGAAGGTAGAATGGTATAAAAATGGTCGTCCTGTAACCGTAGGGCATCGATTCCGTCCTATTCATGATTTCGGCTATGTTGCCTTAGATGTAATAGATCTTATTGCAGAAGATTCTGGTACATATACGTGCCGAGCTGTTAATTTAGTTGGAAGTGATGAAGTATCCTGTACATTGAGCTGCCGTTCCACAGCTCAAATTTTGACAGATACCCAAAATGAAACTGGTCTTGAGCAAATTCACTACCTGGAAGATAGATCTAAGTACCAACGACGGGAAGATGTAGAAGAAACTACTACACAAGCTCCAATCTTCACAACATCATTGAATAATGTAGAAATCAAAGAAGGACAACGTGCACATTTTGAATGTAGATTAATTCCAGTTTCAGATACAACTATGAAAGTTGAATGGTTCCATAACAATTCACCTGTTAAAGCTGGATCACGATTTGTTGAAACTAATAGCTTTGGTTTTGTTGCTTTGGATATTATGTACGCATACCCAGAAGATGCAGGAACATACACGTGTCGGGCAAGAAATGCAATAGGAGAAGCCATAACATCAGCTAGTGCCGTAGTTCACTGTACGTATAAATTTTAAAATATTTTTGTAGATTTTAAACAATAAAAGACGTTAACAATGTAATGTCGTGTTTCAGCCAAAAAATCAATCTATTTGGAAACTCAAAATGAAGAAGCTTTACATAAAGTACGTCAACTGGAAGATCATTCTCGTTATCAACGTAAGACTGTTCAGGAAGAAACTGTTACCCAAGCACCTGTATTTACAATGCCGATTAAGGACTTGCAAGTTGCTGAAAACCAAGCGGCTCACTTCGAAGCCAGAGTCATTCCTGTAGGAGATTCTAAGCTTAAAGTTCAGTGGTTACGTAACGGTGTTCCAATTTTAGCCTGTAAGTAATTTACTATAAAATATAATTTTAATACTAAGTTAAGGATCCACTATCTTAAACATTAAAGGATTGAAATTCGCTTCATTACATCATACTATCAGAATATGTTAAGTTTTTGTAGCTACTGTAATACAATCTATTATGAAAGTTATGTGATTAGAAAAGTGACACTCATATATAATTGAGGAAAATTTTTATATGAGGGCTCGATAATTAATTATAGATAGTAGAACTTACATTAATTTTGATTAAATTTGATAAGGCATATTTATACACGTTTAATAAATAATTAATGACCTATTTTTGTAATTTTAGCCAATCGTATTACAACGATGCATGACTTTGGTTACGTTGCTCTTAATATGAAGTATGTTAATCCTGAAGATGCCGGTACATATACTTGCAGAGCAGTCAACGATCTTGGTGAAGCTGTAACGTCAGCTACTTTGTTCGTACAATGTAAGTAAATTTATGGGAAGAATGTATTTTTTATAGGTTAATATAAAATAACTTCATTTACCGAATGGTTCTACATGTGTACGTAATATAATTTGTTTAGCTAAAGCTGCTTTGCAATTTGAATCACAACACGAAGGTGCATTATCAAAATTACAAGCATTAGAAAATACAAGCAAATATCAAAGACGCGAAGAGGAAGAAACAATTGTTAATGAAAAACCAAGATTTACTGTTCAATTAAATGGTCCAACCAATTTAGTTGAAGGTCAAAGTGCACATTATGAATGTCGCATTGAACCTTATCCAGATTCCAATTTGAAAGTGGAATGGTTCCACAATGGCAAACCACTTTCTACAGGCCATAGATACAGAACAGCATATGACTTTGGATTTGCTTCACTTGATGTGTTGTCAGTTTATGCTGAAGATTCAGGTACTTATACGTGTAGAGCAACAAATAAACTTGGCCAAGCACAGAGTGCGATAAATCTCGATGTCAAATGTAAGTGCATTGAAAATTTTTATATTTTTAGTTAAGAATAGTATTTTTGACAAATGTACTCAATGGTTATTAACTTATACTTTTAGCTCGTGCATCAATTATTCGTGAAACACAACATGAAGGAGCATTGAAAAAAATACAGTATTTGGAAGATGACTCACGTTACAAACGAACTGACAGAGAAGACATAATTATTGCTGAAAAACCAAAGTTCGGAAGACCTTTGAAAAATATTGAACATTTACCTGAAGGTAAAAGCGCTCATTTAGAAGCTACTTTGACACCAGTGAACGATCCAACGATGGTTGTTGAGTGGTATAGAGATGGTAAACCAATTCCTCAAGGACACAAGTTTAAAACTACATATGACTTTGGATATGTAGCTCTCGATATTTTGTACGCATACCCTGAAGATTCTGGTACTTATATGTGTAAAGCAAGAAATGCAGTTGGTGAAGCAGTCACTACCTGTGTAATTTCTGTAGATTGTAAGTTATATTATTATATATTATTATACTTTTAATATAATATTTTAATATATACATTGTATAACACTTTTTCGAACTTATCAGCTAAACAAGGATTGTATCTTGACACGTTGGATGCACAACGTCTTGAAAAGATTCGGCAGCTGGAAACCATCGAGGTTAAGCAAGTTGCTGAAAAAGAAATTGTTCACCAAAAACCAGTATTCCTTACTCCTCTTAATAATCTTGATCACCTTAAAGAGGCAGAACATGCCCACCTGGAATGTCGCGTAGAACCCATCAATGATGCCAATCTAAAAATTGAATGGTTAGATTTCTTATTTAATATTAATTTTATAAAACCAATTGTCAAACATATTTTGTAATAAATTATTTTTTAGGTTTGTTAATGGAAAAGCCGTAAAGACTGGTCATCGCTTCCGAACAACTCATGACTTTGGATATGTAGCTCTTGATATATTGTACAGTTATGCAGAAGATTCTGGTACATACATGTGTAAAGCTACAAATCTTGCTGGAGAAGCCGTAAACACCTGTACCATTAAAGTCGGATGTAAGTAATAATTATTAGGTTATCTTACAAAAATTTTGATAAATATAGTAACAAAAAATATTGCATTTAACATGGCAATCCTTAATTATGTTTAAAATACGTTTTTATTCGATTAATTGTTAATAAATTGTAAGAAAAAAATAATTATTTAAAAGGAGATAAAGAATCAAATTACAATTTGGTATAATAGTAATAATTATAAAAATAAAATGTTAAACTTACATAACGCATGATTGCAGCTCATCGTAGTCTTATTCTTGATACTCAACACCCGGATGGTCTTGAAAAGATAAGAGAACTAGAAGCTCAAGGACGCCCAGCAAGACTAGAAATTGAAGAACCACCTGTATTTCCACCAAGATTTGTTACGGAGCTTCGAGTAAGTTTCTTTATTGAATATAAATGAATGATAAACGTAGAAATAAATACTTGAAAATTTATATTGACAATTTATTTTAGGGAACGACTGAAATATATGAAGGACAAACAGCTCATTTTGAATGTCAAATTGAACCACTCCACGATGCTAATTTGCGGATTGAATTTTTCCACAATGGAAAACCCTTACCATCTGCATCCCGATTCCACGTCACTTTCGATTTCGGTTACGTTGCTCTTGATATAAGTCATGCAGTCCCAGAAGATGCTGGACAATACTCTGTACGTGCAATAAATGCCTTAGGGCAATGTGTTTCTTCGATTGAACTGAAAGTAATACCGAAAGATAATATCATTTTGGAATCTCAAAGACCTGAAGGATTAGACAAGATCCGTGAGCTCGAATCCCAACAGCCATGGAAAAGACCTGATGCACCTGAACCGCAAACTAAACAAAGACCAGTATTTACTCAGCCACTTCAAAATATAGATTTCATTCCTGAAGGCCAAATAGCTCACTTTGAATGTAGATTGATACCTGTTGGAGACCCAACATTAAAAGTAGAATGGTTCCGAAATGAAAAACCTATTGAAACAAGTTCGTTTTCAGCTTTATACATAAAATATGTTACAGAAGTGTTTCTGAATATTTATACTAATATAACGTATCATTGTTTTAGGTTCAAGAATCACCAAAGTTCATGATTTCGGTTATGTATCTCTTGATATTTCCCATGTACGTGAAGAAGATGAAGGTGTATACATGTGTCGTGCTACAAATCCTCTAGGAGAAGCTGTAACTACAGCTTCAATGAGAGTTCTATGTAAGAAAAAATCGTTAGAATTAAATATTATTGATAAAGTGATGAATTTTAACAACATTTAATCTATGATATTTTTAGCGAAAGCAAACATTCAATTAGATACGCAACATCCTGAAGCTCAGCAGAAAATTGCTCGACTTGAAGCGGATAAAATGCCTACTCGCCCTGATGAACCTGAAAAAGTATTTGATAAGCCTATATTTACGCAGTTACTGACTGGTCCAAGTGAATTATGGGAAGGACAAATAGCGCGTTACGAATGTCGAGTGGTACCAGTTGGAGATACTAGTTTACGGTTTGAGTGGTATGTCAACGGTGTTGAACTTAAAATGGGTTAGTATTATAAGTACTTTGATTATATGCAAAAAGAATCTTAAATATTTTTAAAAATCTTTGCTTTTTTAGGCTCCCGTTATCACGTTAATCATGATTTCGGATTTGTTACACTGGATATAATGAAGGTTATTCCTGAAGACTCTGGTGTATACACGTGTAAGGCTATTAATAAGGCAGGTGAAGCTGTATCATCGATTTCACTTAAAGTAAAAGCCCGATCAGCTATAGCTGGAGATGCTATACAACAAGATGCATGGCAAAAGATACAACTCAAAGAAGCTGAAATGAATAAAGTTCCTGAGATGTTTATTGATACAACACCACAACAAGCTCCTGTATTTACCACTCATTTAAAGAGCTACGATAAACTGGTTGAGGGACAACACGTTTATGTTGAAGCCCAAGTAGAACCGAGGGCTGATCCAAATCTTCGTGTTGAATGGTTCAAAAATGGAGTTTCACTTCAAACTGGAACGCGCTTACGAAGTACTTTTGATTTTGGTTTAGTATCCTTGTCGATAAATGGCCTTCGTCCTGATGATTCTGCTATATACACTTGTAAAGCTACTAATTTACTTGGAGAAGCTGTTTCTACATGCAGTCTTAAAATTGACGACCGACATTGGCTTCTTGGTGATACATTGCATCCAGATGCTCTTTCTAAAATTAGTGCTCTCGAACAGCCTATCGAAGGTTCCAAGGAACAACCAGAGCCAACCTATGAAGAGCCCGTTTTTATTAGCCATCTAAATAATGTAGAATGTACAGAAGGCGAAAATGTTCATTTCGAGTGTAATGTAGAACCATCAAAGGATCCAACTATGAAAATTGAATGGTTCCTCAATGGAAAACCATTACCATACGGTGCTAGATTTAAATCGACCTATGATTTTGGTTTCGTAGCTTTAGATTTGAATCACGCATACGAAGAAGATTCTGGCGTAATCACAGTTAAAGCTACCAATTCCAAAGGTTCAGCTCAAACTTCTGGTACTCTAAAATGTACCAGTAAACAAAGTATTTACTTACAAACCCAACATCCTCAAGGTGAAGCTGGATTAGAAAAAGTTAAAGAAGTCGATGATGCTTATGCATCGAAAGCTAAGAGACCAGATAGTGGCCCAGAAAAAGAATATCCTAAACCTATTTGGACTGTACCATTACAACCTGAATTTAAACTCGGAGAATCTGAACCATTGCACTTAGAAGGCCACGTTGAACCAAAAGAAGATCCTAACTTGAAAATTGAATGGTACTTTAATGGAAAGGTATTACAACATGGTGCGAGATTCAAAATGACATGTGATTTTGGATTTGTTACTTTAGACTTAACAGATGTATATGATAGAGACTCTGGAATTTACACATGTAAAGCATATAATAAATCTGGCGAAGCTTTTACTTCTTCTACAATTTATTGCTCAACAAAGGAAAATGTAATAGAGCGTTCTCAACATCCTAAAGGAAAGGAAGGTCTTGAAGCAATACAAGATTTAGAAGAATCTCTCAGAAAACAACCAACTGCTCCTTCAGAAAAAGATGAAGGACAAGCACCAGCTTTTACATCGCAATCAGACAATCTCGCAAATCTATCAGAAGGTGAGTTGGCGCATTTCGAAGCGACTCTTATTCCAACTGGAGATGAAACAATGGTTGTCGAGTGGTTCTTTAATGAAAAATCTATTGAAGCAAGTCATCGTATTCGTACTGTTTATGCATTCGGAACAGTAGTTCTTGAGGTACTTGGTACGAAAATAGAAGATTCTGGAACGTATACTTGCAGAGCTACAAATAAATGGGGCAAAGCTGAAATCAGTTTAAATCTTGAATGTATTGATAAATCAAAGGGACAAAAACCACGATTTACTACGCAAATACAATCTTTGCAAGGCCTTAAGGATGGACAATCCGCACACTTTGAATGCACTTTGATTCCAGTAGGAGATCCAAATATGAAAGTAGAATGGTTCCATAATGGGCAGCCGTTACGCCATTCTTCGCGTTTCAAGATGGTTTCAGATTTTGGATTCGTTGTTATGGATATTGCTGGAGTTATGTCACACGATACTGGCGAATACGTATGTAAAGCCAGCAATAAATTTGGAGAAGATTACACAAAAGCAACAATAAAATGCTTTGGTAAAAGTGGTGTTTATCTTGACTCTTTACAACCAGATTCTTTGGCGAAAATTAGAGAACTGGAAGCTTATACCGGTGATCAACAAGCTGCGCCAGCAGCACCAGTAACGGAGCCTCCCAAATTCATTACTCAGATTTCTGATATTACCAAATTGGTTGAGGGACAATCTGCTCATTTCGAAGCTAGATTAACTCCAGTAACAGATCCAGATTTGAAAGTTGAATGGTATTACAATGGAAAGAAATTACCTCATGGCCATCGCTACCGAACGTTCCATGACTTTGGTATTGTAATCCTAGACATATTGTATTGCTATGAAGAAAACTCAGGGGAATACGAATGTAGGGCAGTCAATAAATACGGTCAAGATTCTACTAAAGCTACTTTACGTTGCATATCAAAAGCAAATTTGATTCTCGAATCACAACTACCGAAAGGCATGGAAGGTGGTTTAGAAAAGATTCAAAACCTAGAGGATGCAATGATTAAAACGCGTGACGAAAAAGTCACTGAAACAAAGGGTAAAGCACCAGTATTTACTGTTCCGTTGAGTAATTTAGATGGTCTTCGTGAGGGAGAAAGTTCGCACTTTGAAGCTCGATTAACGCCAACAGACGATCCAAAATTAAAGGTAACGTGGTTTTTATATAAATTAAAGTATAATAAAATATATAGTTAAAAAGCATAATTATTTATAAATAAACTAATAGAAAATGTTTGTAATTTCTAAATTTATGTCTTCAATTCTAGGTCGAATGGTTCTGGAATGGAAAACCATTAAAAACTGGTACTAGGTTCCGTACTTTCTGTGATTTTGGTTTCGTAATTCTTGAGATATCGCCTATTTATCCTGAAGACTCCGGAGAATATAGTTGCCGAGCAACGAATGAGTATGGTGAAGCAGTGACAACTTGTTCAATGAAATGCACTGGTAAACGCAGTATTATTTTGGAATCTCAATTACCTAAAGGAATGGAAGGTACAATCGATAAGATTGCTGAGCTTGAAGGTCTTGGAGCAGAGCCTGGCCAGCCTAGCCCAGACGATGATACAGGAAAACCACCAGAATTTATTACAACGCCATCAGATTTGACTCTTTCTGAAAATTCTCTTGCTCATTTCGAATGCAGACTACAACCTGTTAATGATTCAAGCATGAGAGTTGAATGGTTCCACAACGGTAAACCTCTTTTAGCTGGATCTAGAATAAAAACCATTTACGACTTTGGTTTTGTTATTCTCGAAGTTGCCAACTGCTATCAGCGAGATTCTGGACTTTACACTTGCAAGGCAATAAATAGACATGGAGAAGCAACTGTTTCATGTAAACTACAAGTCAGAGGTCGACAAGGAATTATTCTTGAACCTCAACTTCCAAGTAATTTCAAAACAGGAACAGAAAGCATTCAGAAGCTTGAAGAATCGCTTTATAAGAAAGACGAAATTCTGCCGGAAGAAGAAAAACCCAATCCACCCCGATTCGTCGTAGAATTGAAAGATATAGAAGTCAGTGAAGGTGAAACAAGTCACTTTGACTGTCGAGTGGAGCCTGTAAGTGATTCGTCTATGCGTATCGATTGGTACCACAACGGAAGACCATTTGCAACTGGGTCTAGAGTACATCAAATTAATGATTTCGGCTTTATATCACTCGATTTGGCATACACTTATGCAAGGGATAGTGGCGAATATATTTGCAGAGCTACAAATAAATGGGGAACTGCTACAACTAAAGCAATTATTACATGCAAATGTAAGTATAAATGTATAAATATCAACTAAAATAAATTAGAAATACTGTAATGTAGTTTTCAGTAACTAATCATACGATACATTTAACATTTTAATCAATCTTATATGTTCTTATCTTCACTTTAATATTTTAGCTGAATAACTATAATTTAATATTTAATCTTTTAAATGATTAATTAAAGAAAGAATAATTATGAATTAAATATGTGTAAGACTTATGAAGTCCACTTGTTATATATTTAATGTACTAAAATCACTAAAATTTTTAAAATCGTATTCGCATAGTTTGTTTCAATGGCTCGCTAAATCATGTATACAATAGTGATCCTAAAATTATATGTATTTATTATTTTGAATAAATATTACTATAATATATTTACATTTAAATCTATATTCATGATTATGAAAATCAAAGATAGATAAAATAAGCTTTGACTCTGCAATAGTATAGATTTTTTTATCTATTATTAAACATATACTCAGATAATATATAAAGTTAATATTTTTCACTTTCATTTTCTGTAATTATAACTACATGTAGCACATTACTTTAAAAAGTTACATGGAAAAAATACCATGAGTTTCTTAAGTTTAAAATATATACATCATTTTACATTATGAAATAGTTTTTTCCTTTAATGATTTTCATCATTATTTATTAACATTGGTAAAATTATAGCGAAAAAGACAATTGATTTTGATTCACAACTTCCATCTGGTATGAGTGGAGAAAAATTAAAAGAACTTGAACGAGGACCAGTATCAGAAGTACCACAACAACCGGAGGCACCTCGTCAACCTCCAAGATTCATAACACAGATCAAATCAGTTACTGTCGAGGAAAATGAGACAGTGAGATTTGAATGTCAAGTAGAACCAAAAGATGATCCAAACCTAAGAATAGAATGGTACAGAAATGGAAAACTTATTCCAGCGGGTCACAGGTATCGAACCGTTTATGATATGGGATTTGTTTCGATGGATATTTTATATGTATATCCAGAAGACTCTGGAGAATATGTATGCAAGGCCATTAATGATCTTGGGGAAGATACAACTCGGGCTTCTGTTTCTTGCAAACGTTAGTATTTAATTTACTTTCTTATAAAAATTTATAAAACTTGTGTAATAAATACAAATTTTCATTTTTAGAACTACCAAGCATTATTTTGCAAAATCAAGTTCCAAAGGGAATGAAAAAATCCGAAGCATTAATGCAAATGGAAGCTACAATTAAGAAATACACTTCAGAAGTACATCTTACAGAAGATGACTTATATGATGTTGAGAAGAAGCAGCCGCCAAGATTTGTTACTCAAATCAAAAACCAAGTAGACCTTGTTGAAATGAACAGCACTAAATTTGAATGCCAATTAGCACCTGTTGGTGATCCAAACATGAAAGTGGAATGGTTCTTAAATGGAAAACCATTACCTCATAAAAACAGATTTACTCCTATTTATGATTTTGGTTACGTAGCTATGAATTTCGGTTGGGTCTATCCAGAAGATAGCGGCGAATATCTATGCCGAGCTACTAATCTATATGGTATGGATGAAACGAAAGCTGTTATTAAGACGGCAGGAAAACCAGGAATTATTTATGAATCACAATTGCCAAAAGGAATGAAAAGTATTGAAAAAATTCGCGAAATGGAAGCAGCTTGGCAAGTGTAAGTAAAAAAAGCACATTCAACAATAAATATAATAAATTGTGATCTTTTATCTAATAAATATTTTTTTATGAACCCATCTAGTGTTGCTGAGGATGAAACTGAAATCGAAAAAGTTAGGTCGCCTCCTACGTTTGTCAGCAAACCAGAACCTGTCACTGTTGAAGAAGGAGATTGGTCTAGATTCTGTTGTCGAGTTACAGGTCATCCTAGGCCTCGTGTAATGTGGCTCATCAATGGGCATACTGTTGTAAGCGTAAGTAGATGCATTTTCAATATAATTAACAACTTTATAAATTTACAAAACAATTCATATTATTTATTAATAAATATCTGTTCAATAGGGATCTCGCTACAAATTAACCTATGACGGAATGTACCATTTGGATGTACCAAAAACTCGCCAATACGACAATGGCAAGGTTGAAGTTATCGCCAGAAGTTCAGTCGGTGAAGCACGTACGGAAACTACGTTAACAGTAAAACCACGAAGTGATGACTATCGTGGAGTTCTAAAATCGTCGCCGAGACGTAAGTTTAAAAATAGACCAAACATAAAGTTCATTTCTGAACTGATATTAAACTGCAGTAACATGATAATCATCATATATTTAGTAAAAACTATTATTATAATTATCTAATTAAAATAGTTGATATAAAAATTAAATTGCAATCGAATTACAAGTTATAAATATTTAAAATCTTAAAATATATAATTTTACAGTTTAATATCATTTCACTTTACGATAACACATTACGATAAGAAAACACTCAAATCGCAAATTAAACACAAGTATAACAAAATTCAAAGTTAACGATCCAACATGCGATATGACAACATAAAGTCATGCACATATAAATATTGCACAAAAATACTGAAACTAAAAATACTATATCCAACACCACATAGCCTTTGATATCCAACATTTTCCTATCCCATTCCTATTCAAATACCCGGGAGCAACGATAAAGTGATCCAGAGAAAGAACTTGGAAAACTCTTGAGAATTTGACTGAAGACGAACGCACTTTCGACTGTATAAAATGTCCTACAGAAATGGATAATACAACCATAAAGGAGGTTACCAGGTATGATTTTTGTAACCCATCAAGAATTTTATGTTATGTACAATAGTTTGTTTATGAAGTAATTCCCTTTCTATCATTACAACATGAACATTTTTTCCCCATACCTTTTTGTGTTTAATGATTTTTCTCAGCATTTTTGAAAATTCCGGTAACGTTTGAAATTAATTTCCTGATTTAATACATATATACGATTTTTAACTGACAAATACTCTAATATAATTTTTTAATATTTTGAAATACGGTAGTAACTTCCTTTAAATTTTATTTTTTACACATTACAAATAAGAGTAAAAGCAACAATAAACGGAGACCTTTCACGTAAGTTTAAGTGATATATCCACTTTATCATTATGTACCTTGCACAATAACCTTTGTCTTCATACCTTATCCTACCTTATTTCCCATTAATAAAAAAAAAATTTTTCTTGTATTATAAAGTCAATTATAAATATAAATTTAAAAATTATAATATTTTACCTATATATTCTGAATGTAATTAAGTGTATTCTCTTTTCCTAATTTAATGTGTCGATATATAATTTATTTCCTACGAAATATAATATACCTCGCATGTATCTGTGGGTAAGATAAATGGATCGTTATTAATGTTATGGATGTTACAAATCCAAATTAAGAAAAATATTTAATAATGATCTTTTCTTCAGCTTGGTATGACTATGAGCTTACTCAATATCAACAAGAAAGACAAGAAACAGAATTAGAACGTGTTTTTGATGAGCGTCATCAAACTGTAAGCCAGGGTACTGCTATAGCAACAGAACATCGTGCACCGAAAGTCATTAAAGAACCACAAACAGAATGGCAAAAATCTGTAAAAACAAAGAAAAATGAGGATTATTATACTAAACTTATGAGTCTTGAAGAAGAACAGGTACTCAAAGAGTCAAGATTACGAGAATCATCGCATCAATTTGCTATACCAGGAGACAAAGTTGTTAGTAATTCTATTGCTAAAGGAATGGCTCAAAGATATCAAGAAAACTTGTAAGATAATATAAATAATAATCATAAAAAGATTTTTTTGCAGAAGCAAAACAAATTCACTATAAATTTTTATCTTTTACAGAGAAGAGCAACCTCAAGAGCCTGCACAACCACCACCTAAGGGAACGAAAAAGTTTACATCACAAGTAGATATTGATTCACAACACCATAGGGGTCCAAAATATCCACCTGAACCATCAGAGTCAACTGTTCATGGTCGAGAAGTTCATGTTGCAAGACAAAAACAGACCCAGAAGGAAATTAAGGACGATGTAGAAATAACCAGAAAAATTACGGCGACAGAAACTACGGAGGTTGAACATAAAGCTAAAACACAAGAGCGAGTTGTTCAAGGTCAAGTAAAACCTTCAAAGCCACCTGTATTTACTAAAAAAATTCAACCATGTCGAGCTTTTGAACAAGAACAAGCTAAATTTGAAGTTGAATTTGATGGCGACCCATTGCCAACAATCAAATGGTATCGCGAAGATTTCCCTATAACAAACTCTGCCGATCTACAAATCTACACGTTTAGTACAAAATCAATTTTAGTTGTTAGACAAGTATTTATGGAAGACTCAGGCGTGTTTTCTGTAATAGCTGAAAATAGAGGTGGAAAAGCAAAATGTAGTGCTAATCTTGTTGTCGAAGAAAGAAGAAGACAACCTGGACGAGGAGGAGTTATACCACCAAGTTTCATTACTACTGTACAGAGTACAACAGTAAATAGTGGTCAATTAGCTCGATTTGATGCAAAAGTTACGGGTACTAAACCAATTGATGTATACTGGTTAAAGGTAAAGATTAATTAGTTAATAATTTCAATTTATTTTACAAAGAACACAAATTTTACCATATGCTTTATCAATATTTTTACAGAATGGAAAAAAGATTAGCCCTGATATCCGCTATAAAACGCTTGAAGAAGATAATATCTATACACTTTTAATATTAGAAAGTGTCTCAGAAGATACCGGAAAGTACGAATGCGTCGCAATCAATAGTGCTGGCGAAGCTCGATGTGAAGCCGATTGTACTGTAAAACAACCTCAATCACCAACTAAAACTGCAAAACCTTCGCCAACCGATATTGAAAAAGCTCCAACGGTATCACAACCTCTTAAAGATCAAACTATCAAAGAAGGAACTTCTGTTGCTTTCTCGTGCAGAATTGCTGGCAAACCAATTCCAACAATTCAATGGAAGAAAGGAGATAAAGTATGAATTATGGTTTAATTCTATGATATATAATACATTATAATTATCGATCTTTGAGAGACAAGCATGTTTAATAAAACAATGCCTATTTGATATTTGCAACTAATAATTTATTACCCAAATATTAGCTCTAAAAGATCGACAAACACAACTAATTTCAAATAAAATATGCAAAATATAGGAAATTATGTTATAATTTTATAATAATTCAATGATACTTCATTATTGCACAGATCATCAAACCATCCAAATACTTCCAAATGCAAAAGGAAGTTGACCTCTGTACATTGAGAATTTCTGAGGCATTCCCAGAGGATGAAGGCGTGTACAAATGTATTGCTAAGAATCCAGCTGGAGAAGTAACAACATCTGCTAATTTGAAAGTACTTGGTAAGTAGAGAAGCATTTTTGCTTAAGAAAAAATATAAGTAATAAAGTCATTGATCGTATAACTATTTACCATATCATAATTTACAGCTCCAGATACAGCTGATATATTACCAAAACTAACACCATTGAAAGATCAAATTGTCCTCGAGGGACAACCCGCTCAATTTAAGACTCAAGTTTCTCCTACAAAACCTAAACCGACAATCCAGTGGTACCGCGAGGGTGCACTTATTCCCGAGTCGCCTGATTTCCAGGTAAATTATAATTTAATAATTATTATTTTACTGTATAAAATTTGATAGTATCAGTATAAATGATAAAAATGAACGACTAAGAATCAGTATATTTTTAAGTTTAAAATTGAATGCTGGAATAAGCGACCAATTCATTGTATAGATTTATAATTTTATTTTTATAACTCATTTACAAATTTAAACTTTTTTATGTTCATATGCATTTTAAAAATTCTGAGAAGTTCGCTTGTAGAGTCTAAATTAACTGAACCCTATGGATGAATAAGCATAAAACATGATTATTCGATTTAGTTCTCTTCTTAAGTATTTCTGAATGATACCTTCACTGCATTTAAAAATAAATGCATCTAAAAGCTATATCTAAAATTATTTAATATGATAAATTTTATCAGCTACAAGCAACTTGTAATAGGTAGATAAAAATAACATACTATTAATACGTATATATATTTATCCACGGATTATTCGTTTCTCTTTTTTCGTTTCTTACGAAATAACGACCTCGACCTTAACAACCGAGAAATCTGTAAAAATACGAGTAGTTAATCACATACGATTTTTACTTTACTGACAGTTTTAAAAATGTTCTACCAAAAATACTTCATTTACATTTACTAGCAAGTATACATTTGAAAGAATAAATATTTTTATTCTTAAATATTTCTGTCTTTTATTAAACATATAACATTTTAATTGGTGCAATCATTAGAATATATAAATCAAAATATTATTTCAAAATAGATAAGTAACAAAATTGATAATCGATTCCAATATGATAGAATAAAAGTTTTTAAACGCAGCTACAAGAAAATTAAAGATATTATACAAAAAGTGTCTAAACTTTTTTAATACTAACTGTATATTAATAAACTTTGCATCTAAAAAGAAGATGTATAATATATAAAATGTTCTCTCAAATGTCATCATTAATTTTCTAGTAGAAAGTTTCATAGTACTCGTAAATATGTCGGCAATAGATATTGTCATAAAGCAAAGTATTTCTTGGTGCCGACTTCGCACTCATGAACGTGTCGTCGCGTGAGTTTTCAAAACGTTAGAACATAATTTGGCACGGTGCCGCATGAAACTTCGCTTTGTTCAATGCATTTTTTCAACACATTTACGGTCATAACAAAGATTTTCTTGCAAAAGCTGTGAAGTAATATTTCAAGAAACGCTTTCTATTTTGAATGTTGATAAATTGTTACACGATTTTCGTTGAAATGTTAGGCGTCTTATGAATAATGCACGTTATTTTTAAGAGAGATAAATTATTCATTTTTCAAGGATGTATCTCTAAATAATAAACTTTTAATTCTTGCAGACGAACAAATTTAAGAATAAGTGTATTAATCATTTGATTAGTTTTAATAACATAATAAATAATTCTTATAATAAATTAGTTTTTGTGAACGTTTAGATTTTACTTTCATTTAATTGATAAATTAATTTAAATAAATCAGAAAAATTATTATTTATTAAAAATCTATTTATACTTATATACTTATAATATTTTGAGAATTCTAAATTGGTCGTTAATTATAGACTGTAAAAAAATAAAAAATGAATTTTTTGTCGAAAGTTTATTTTTTGAATCGTGGAAATTCTTTGTTATTTTTTATAGATGATACATGAAGGAAACAATGCTGTTCTTTTAATTGCTACAACTTATGAAGAAGATACTGGCACATTTGCATGCCGTGCTACAACATCAGCAGGAACAGTTGAAACATCGGCGAAACTCATCGTTAAAAGTAAGAGTTAAATTCAAATCTTAAATTGCTATAAGAATTTGAAATAAATGTTTATCCCTTTGGTTTAGCGATGAAAAATTAATATTAAAAATTGACAAATTTTCTATAAGGGGATAAACAAATTTCTTTTAACGTCGCACTGCCACAACTTGCAGTTTTGATTTTTGGCGCTGCTTGTTCTTAACAAAAGTTTGCAGTTGTTTAAATCTGTTGAACTGCTGCAAGTCGGGTAGTTTTTTCTACTAACCATACGAATATTTAATACTTAGAATAAAAATAAAAGACGAAGGTGGTGCTGACATATAGAAAAAATTAAAAATTAATAAGGTGTAACACTGATATTACGTTGTGTCTTCGAAAATTTTAAATATAGTGTAATTTTATAAGATAATAGTCGAATAAAACCTTTTGAGGTTTTATAAACACAATAATACACATTAATATGTAAGTGTTAAAAATATTGTTATATTTGTCAAATTTTTGCGAAGATATGTTTATTATTATAGTCCATTAATATGTAATCGCCGAAAGATTCGACAACTCACAAATATTACCAGAATATTATATAGTATTTATCATATTTTACTAATAATTTATTTATTGTAAGATGAGAAGCAAATAAAAAATATACAAAATATACAACTTGCATTTGTTGATGAAATGTTTGTTTTAGAAACATTAACTAAAACTATTACTATAAAAATTCGTCTGATTGAAAGGATCTCGAGATTATCTAAATTAAAAGAGAAATTATAATATCTATAAAAATAATCAAACATTCTAATTTGTCATACTCATAATATTTTAAATTGTAACTATAAATATTTCTGTGATTAAGAAAAAGCACCAGAATATTCATGTCTAAAAGCAAACGTAAACAAGTCTAAAAAAAGATATACAATAACCTGAGCTGTAAGATTTCGTAATACAAAGAAAAAAAAAATTGAAAACTCGTTAGTAACTCAAAACTATTTATCACCTACTGAAAATAATTGTAAAGGCGATCGTTTTAGATCGCCTTCGTCTAACTATTTTAAAATTCCAACTACCGTGAAACACGAAAAGCTCCCAATTCCTCATGCTCTCGCGCGGGCGCGCGCGCGTGCGCTCGTGGCTCTGTTTTTAAAAACAGTTATTTTTACCGGCGCACCGAAATATCATTATTTTCATCATCGTGAATAACACCGCCGTTATTATTATTGCGCCAGCCGCCACCACGAATCGGCAATTGCTCAGCGGCAACGGGCGCACGCGCGCAAGCTTAACGATATCGCGCGCTAGTTTCTCGAATCATCTCTCTCGGCCGCTTGATTCGCGCGCTCGCGATCATAAAAGCGCACTCGCCTGCTCGCGTGCACATGAGAGATGAAAAACAGGCTCGGGAGCTAAGAGAGTGCCGAGTGAAAACGGAGATAGATGGATATCGCGCGTCTCGGCACGTAGAGCAGCCTCTTTGGTTTCGCGTCGAAAAGCGCGACGGCACGGCACGCACGCGAGCCGCGAGTTATTTCCCCGCCTCGGCTCGTCTCCCCCCAGAGGGAACAGCAGCGGCCGTGCCGTGTGCACTCTCGCGGGCTAGGCTTCTTAAGCTATTTCTGCGCACGTGATGTGTATTACATTACCCGGCTATATTTGGCGCGCGCGCGCCATAGGGACGCCCCTCGAGCGGCAAGAGAAGGAGGGAAAGAGTAGAAGACTTAAATCTTTCTGTGAGGTCCCTTGAGAAATTTCAAGACCTCGAGCGCATTATACAAGCACTTTTAATTTTTTTCTCTCCACTCTTCGCTGCCACTCACACCTCGTTTCTTTCTTTCCACTCTCCACTCTTAAGAGCTTTTATAGAGTCGCGGTGAAATACGACTTACAAGCGGTAGGAAAACTTGTCTGAACTAAAAATTCGTCGAATGCTTCACCAATATCATGGAAAATTAATATATAATAAACCGATAAGGAGCCAAGTGCATTTTAATACAATGAAACGCGAGTCTATTAAAAGTTCAAGTAAAATCTTCATCGGATGAGAATGAACAGTAAAAATTTTATATTTAGATGGCTGAATCAAATATTCATTCTACTTATTGCCAAGCCAGAATGTGCATCATTAATACGCACCACTGCGCTTAATATTTTTACTTCGTAAAAAGAATTACTCGGAAAACCGTTTCTTCGATACGGATCTTGCGCCTGAGCCAGAAATTAAACACATGCCAAAGCAATTTAATAAACGTCTTCCTGTAATTTCTCAAAGCCCCATGTGTGAAGAAAGTCATGCAAATTTTTAAATAATTATATTAATTTCACATATAAATCATTTTTAATAGCTTGTTATAATACGTTAAAATGCTCCATTCTAAGGGATTACAAAATCGTAAAACGGGAATCCCGCGGTTCTAAAGCCAATAAAATATAAATAAAGAACATAAACAAGCAATTAAAATGAAAGCTCATCAAGAAGGCTCGTATTTCTTCGTACATCGAGAGCTAAGCGAATATTCAACCTTGAACATCCCGACCACCTGACCAAGCATCTGAGGAATCCTGAGTCGTCGCCAAAGGTTTACCTACATAAGTCTAACGAAAAAAAAAACACGGATGATTCATCGTCGAATCATAGAAACTCTTTGTCACCACAGCCATCTTGTCTCGCCCTCGATGGTAGCGCTTCCAGATCTTATCCGATTTTCGTGCATTGGCTACAACTCGCAACGGTGGGGAGCCCGAGGATAAACGAGAGAGAGAGAGAGAGAGAGAGAGAGAGAAAAGAGTCAGAGCCTGCAAATGCTATTTCAGCCACCGCAGCCAACTGGATGATTCAGGCCTCCTGAAATATCGTCACTACAAGAGTCAGCGTACTTTGGAAATGCCGCGTATTTCTGGTCATCGAAAAGCTGTTCACCCTCTTGCTCGTAGACTTCGCGTCTTGTATGGAATTGTAAAGGAGGAAACATATTGCTCTTGAATAATTGCACTAGTAACGGGAATGAAGTTATGGAAGGAGAGGACAGAATAATGTATTATGTGTGAAGAAATAAAACATTCATTAATTACAGTATAAATCATCTTCATATTATTCTTTATTTGGAAATATCGTATCTAACCGCATTACATTTTTATTACATAAATAAATGTGAAAATTGTAAATTGAAGTTGAATACTCTCTGTATAAATGACATATGTCACTATGGAAGATGACAAGAGTTATTAAAATAATTATTATAAATGCGTTCACAAAAATTATAATAAAAGTATATAACTGACGTAAACGTATTTTACTTAGTGTAAACACACAATCAAACTTAATAAAGTTTTTTGGCAAATATTTCTTTTGTATTTAATTATATTCACACGTTTCTCTTAGATATAGAAACAATGCAATAATTCTTAGTGTCGTATCATATACAAGCGTAATATAAAACCATCTCTATTTTAGATAAGAAATTTGTTTCTTTTGATTGCGAAAACTGGTAAAGCACAGATAGAAACTTGAAGATGAACTGTTTTATGTCATTAATGTAACAGTTCTCGTTGCTCAATATTTGTAATATATTTTTTCACCGTATTTAATATGCACCACCTTCGTCACTTTTCTTTTGTTTTAGTTTGTTTGTAATCTGTTTAATAGCGGCCGCACTTCAATAGAACACAAATCTGATTTTTATTTAACTAAAAGAAAATGTTTTTAAAAATGTTTTCTTTGAAATTAACATATAATTAAATCTTGACAACAAAGTTTTAAATTGTCAATTTAACGTATTTAAAATTTTTTTTAAAATATTGATAAGAGTAAGAAATTAATTGATTTAAAATAAGTAAACTTTAATCCCAAGAAACGGATCAACTTTACTAGAAACTATGGTTATAAAAAAGAATTAATGTGATGTAAATTTCTTATAAAAACTTTATAACTTTTATATAAATCTGTGATTGTTAGAAAATAATGTTCTATTGGAGGCGGCCGGTCAGTGTGTGAAAAATTTGTTTTTGCACTTCACAATTAACACACGTACAACACACTAATAATGTATCACAAAACTTTAGTTCCTCTTGTAAATCGTTGAAAGTTAAAAGAGACTTTTGTCAAAATTTTGCAAAACCGCACTAAACCGAGGAGACAGTGTAGGAACGCCTCCGAGCAATGTATTAACGCGACGCGCGCGAAAAGCACACTGAGCACACAACTTTCGAAAACGGCGTAAGGGGTCTCGGAGCGGGGGTAACGCGTCTTGACCTCCGACAGATGACTGTGCGGAGCGCCGAGCAGAGATTGAGGCGTAACGACGCCAAGTGACGTCAGTCGCGAGCGCACGAAGCCCCCACTCAGAGGCGCACTCTCGTATGCTCGCTGACTTCTCGCTTCATAGGGGAGTTACCTATTCCCCTCAACCTTTTTGCTCCATCATAACTGCGTTTTATTTTTAAACACAGCTCATTACAAATTAAGCTTTATTATTTTCGTTCGTGAGTGGTAAACGCATACGTGTTCACTTCTCTCTACTTCATTACCGCACGCGTTTAGATAATACATTATCGCATCGTTACTTGTATATATTATCTATTTTATATTAAATAGATAATTTTATATTAAGTATTGCTCACCCGTTCTTGTGTGTATGAGAGATTTTAAGATAGAAAGCTGAAATAAATTTATGATTGCTTAAATTTTTTCAAAAACAATTCAAATATTCAGAAAAAAGTGATCTATCGCTCAAATTGTTCCTTATAAAACTAGGGTGAACACCAAAATTGAAATACTATTTGTAATGATATCACCACCATTCCAATTGCAGCCCATTCAATTTTTTAACATTGTACTGAAAATTTTTTTTTTTTCATAAATAAATATTTAGGAATGTAAAATATGAAGAATTTGAAATATAGATTAGATAAACTTCTTGGGTGTATGGCTGAGCGAATGATTAAAGACGAGTTAATCCATCTATAAAAGAGAGATCGCTATCTCTAATCGCTATTAGTATCGAAATAGAGGCTACCATATTGAAATTGAAGGGCAGCCATATTGTTAGATGGAAAAAAACTCATTCTTATTGGCTGAGATGTGCGGAAAAGCGAAACAGCGATTAGTATTAATCGATAGTTAGTATCGAATCAAAATTAACATAAAGTTGTCTGTTGATGTCCGTAAATTCATAGATCGTGCCACTAACCACAAACATTAACATTAAATTTCCTAAAGTGAAAGAAAAAAAATTTAGATAAAAATGTTGGCATATTTATTATTAAATAATATTAAACTACAAAAATTTCTATATTATTATTCTACAAAAAAGTTCTACGCACACGGTACGTGGTCTTGCCAACTTTCGATACTACGTATCTAGAAAAACCTTATGACTTCCTTAAAGTATTGAGGAAAACTCTCGTGCTAGTGTTGTATGTTCACTCATATAACATTTATTTATTCTACATGTGTGATAGTAACTTTGAAATCAATAAAATTAATATGTATTGAATCCACATGCGAACGGTAAAGAGACTGGAATTTCTAAATTCTTCTTTTTCGTTGGCGGCCTACAACAGTAAAAAATTTGTCAAAATATTGATAATACACACTCTCTCTCTCTCTCTCTCTCTCTCTCTCTCTCTCTCTCTCTCTCTCTCTCTCTCTCTCTCTCTCTCTCTCT
>JAYJLV010000001.1:14903248-14931332 GCA_036873485.1 Torymus texanus | reverse complement strand
CAAGAAAAGTATCTAGTTCTTGGCGATTATTGGTGAAACTAGCTATTTATTAGGCAATTAATGGAATCGATTTCTACTAGGGAGTCCACTTTATATTTTAAGAATTTTTAGTAAAAAAGGAAATTATTGCACAATAATAAAATTTCAACTAATTAAAATAATTAAGTTATAAGATTCATTTTTAAAAATCATTGTAATATACACATATACTATACTACTTTACCAACCCTGATAGAAATTCGCCTATCGCGAAATAGCCAGAATCCTAGTAAATGGGCAGCAAAATGGCCAGTTAATCGCCTGCGATGAAACGCTTTTTCTCCTATTATTCTCCCATTTAATAAATTGGGGCTAAAATGACATAACCTCAAAATTTTCTTTTTAATTTTTCTAACGAATTTGACATTAAATTGGAAGTTATCCAACTTTAACTGATAGCTTACTAAAATATAAACAACATATGAAGGCCAAAAAAGCATTTATAGATTTTTTTTAAGCCTTTTCATAGATATTTCGAAAAATGTCTTTATTGTCATTATTTTCTGTCCTTCTCACTCTTCTCCATTATAATAAAGCTTTTACTGGTCATTTATTCACTAAAAAAACTGACCAGCTCCAAAACCTCTTAAATAGATAAGAACTAGCTTGTGTCAATCTGCGATAAATTCATTCTATTTTTCAATCTATTAAATGTTGCTTATTTGACCATGTTTTGTTGACTTTTCTATTTTTATCGATATATTGACTGTAATTTATTCTTTACTATATACTCTGTGATTCGATTTATTGTATTTTAAATTTCTGTTAAGAAATTTCTGTATTTTTCTATGGCAGTGACCAAGAATAAAGATGCTATTATTATTATTGTTATTATTATAAATGTTCGAATAATAAAAGGAAAAGTGTTTCGTCGGGGGCCAAAAACTAGATAGGCGAAATGACCATTTGGGTTTCCACCAGGGAATCATTTAATTAATTAATATGGGCCTTTAAACAATTTAAAAAAAATAATAATTCCATATTTGTAAGATTGAATCAAAATCGTTCATACTAATGTTATGAATGTTTCTTTAGGCTACATAGTAGAAAAGAGACCATTAGCCGGAAAAGGATCAAGATGGACTAAAATTGTCACTTTGGACGGCACAACAAATTCGCATGTCATCGAAAATTTAAAAGAAAGCGAATTCCTGTTTAGAGTTTTCGCTGAAAATAGTTTAGGTCTCAGTTTGCCGAGTACCTCAGAGCCTGTTTTACTTAAATCACATGCCAGTAAGATAACGAACATTTTCGTAAATTTTATTATTTTACAAATAACAACATTTGTCAAATATCGATTTATTATTATTTTCAGTGGTACCATCACCACCAACAGCACCACTAGAGATCAGACAGATAGCTGGCAATACGATATCGATAGGTTGGGGCCGACCGGAATTTGACGGCGGCGCACCGCTCGAAGCCTATAAAATTGCTATCAGGGATGTGAAGAAAACCATGTGGATGGAAGTCGGCCGAGTCAATGCTGACATACAAAAACTAATTATCAGGGACTTGCAAGAGAATCACGAATACCTGTTCAGAATTTACGCGAAAAACGAGGTCGGCTTTAGCGAGCCGCTGGAATCTGAAGAGCCTTTCAAGATTGTACCAGCGTCAGGTAAATATCTCTTTTATTTATGTATTGACATATTGAATTAATTTTAATAATAACTCCATTTAATAAACAATCTTTTATTTTCATACAAAGATGTTTTCTAAAAGAAATATGTTTTTCCGTGCACTTGGCTCCTTTCTCAATGTTGGAATAACAATTTTCCAATGACTTAACGAAACGTTATCATTTTCTTTTTCTTTTTTTTTTTGAGCCATGTCCATGCCCTTACTTTATCCTTAAAATGCTATTTTAATAATAAAATTGCTAAGTATTGTATCTACATCTTTACAAAACCATACAATAAGCAACAAACTAAGGTCTACAGTATTATACGTAACTTTTTATGACAATATCACAAAATTGATTTTTTCTTATGATTGTAAAAATGTCTAATTTAATAAATTTAGGAGTAGGTACTGATTTAATAGTTTACTTAGGTCTATTTCACATGCATTTTTACTTACGACAAACAAATTTTGCAGAACTATCAGTCATAGAGCCGATCACAGAAGCGCCGGATCGGGGAGAAACGACCCTGAGTTTCAGCACGGAGAACACGAGTTCCTGGCTCCGCGAACACAATATGGACGCGGACATCCACTCCTACGCCAGGGCGCGACTACTCCGCAGGGACGAATACTTCTTCCGCATCTGGCATTACGCTAAGAAACTCTTCGAGTAGACTTTACCCCGTCTGCTCGAAGGTGTGCAAACCGTTCCGTTCCCTCGCCCAACAGATTTTTTTTAACGATAAGTACACGTAGATTATAGCTGAAAAATGAAACGTTCGACCTTTTCCGAAAACCCTTCGTTTCCTAACCCGAGAATCCCATATCAACACTCACGGTCGAAGTGAATGAACCCGCGTGAGGTTAAGTATTTTTCAGCATTAATAAGCGATGAATAAAAATGTGATAATAATAAGCTGAGCAAAGTTTGTTACGTGTATAGGTTGTACGAATTTTGTTGAGGAAACGTCATGTTATTAAGCCTTGCAACGTATTTTATGTATATATATTGAAATACCGTATAATATTATAAATATTTATTAATTGTTATTCTTATACTAATTAACATCTCCATTACCATTACGTTTAAATAATTAATTTATTTCCAGTGTAATTTCTAATCGTGAGAGCGAGCAACCGATAGAGACACAAGCGGTCTCTAATAATGTATTTAATATATAAAATGAATAATTTATTTTTCTGTAATAAGGGAGAAATGCCACCCGATGTTGGTACCCCGAGACGTAAATATAGGTGCGATTAACATCATGCATCAACCAACATCGCGTCGCATACTCTCAAAGCATTATTTTAAATATAATGTATCGACTTAGCTTCAAAAAAGCGATTAAATTATTACACAATAATAAAAAAAATCTGGTTTTTATTGTACATCTACCTCAATCCCTTTTCAAATGAATTTATTTTTTAAATAGAGCTACTCATTAAAATAACATTAAAAATTGTTAGTAAGTAAAAATAAAAAAATGCTTATATTTTTTCGATCATCAAAAATATCCTAATATTGGTTTAGAATTTCAATATAAACGTGACATTTAGTTTCAGACTATAGCTACATTAAACTGGTACGTGGAAGCAACATGAATTCTACATACAAAACAATATTTGATGAGTCCACAAAAACAAATTATTTATTGTATCAAAAATATTTACAATTACTTTATTCAACTAAGAAAAAACTATATGAATATGGGAAAATCTTCAGAATCTTCACATTTGGTTTGACAACGAAAAGCGAGATTTTAAGACTTATAATAAAAGCTCCTACATCGACACATGACTGTTCTGGAGCTTAAATTATTCGTATTAACACTACTTGTAAGAGCAAGCATATCTGATTGATTACTGTGCTATTTGAGTGGTTGTTGCTTACGGGTAATTTTTAAAAGTACCTAATTATGAATTAAAATTTAAATTCTAACAAATGAACTGCTATGTGAAATTACTCAAATATTATTGGGTATTATGATATTATTTGATTATATTATAATTTTTAAAATTTGGTGTGAGATTCACATATACCTTATTTACATTTGTTAAATTATTAATTGTATACTTCGAATCTTTAGAATTGACATATATAGTTATAAAATTTTGGCGATGATATGAAATGTGCTACTGGATCGATTGGAATAACTTAATAAGATAACCGAAATGAACCATAATTTAGGTACTTTTAAATGCTTGCAGCATTCGTTGTGTTGATATGAACAATTCAAGCAAATTTATGTGTCAGAACCTCAAATTTTTAAATAACTCAAGGGTTAAAGATACTGGAGCTATATTTATATTTATAAATATCAATTCTTTAGTCTATGTTAAGAATTCAGATTTTGATTTCCGCCATTAGTAATCCGTTCTCCTTTCCTCGTTCATCTACGGCAGCTACAAATCTGAAGGGAGCATGTGGTTCGCGTCTGGGCGCTCTCGTAACGATACTCCATTTTGTAAACACAGGTGCAGCGAGCGGCAAAAATACTGTCTCCCCCGCTTACGCGCCCTACGAACCATAGTCGGCTCCTCTGCTGCTGTATTGTAGCGACACACATCCTCGCATAGAGGTAAACACGCGTAAAGAAATGGAAGTGAACGCATGAGAGCCGACAAGAGAAGGCATGACAAAGAAAGCGTACAAGATTTACTACTTCCGGCTCGCATCTTATCGAATGAAAAATCACGGTAATAATAGCATTCCAGCATATTATAAAACTATTATTAGAATATTCTGACATATAGTAGTTAATCGTGTAACGTAAGTTCATAACATATTGTTACAAGTTTTGTCAAAAAATCATGTCAAATTGTTCTGCACAAATTAAGCAATTAAAACCACTTCTGGTTTTCTTTAAGAGATGTATAGATTTATTTAATTTTTTTTAAGTACATAGGTTTTGTAAATCAAAATATACGATTACTCATCAGAGAAAAATGAATAAATGAAGTTTCCAATGCAAGACCATTATTTTTTTCATGATTAGTTTATTATGTTCAGATTAAGAAAAACTGACTATCATCCATTCTTACAAGATCTAAATAATTAAAATGGTAAATGACGGAAGTAAATAATGGAAAAGGCGAAGTCTTTTATAACTAATAACTGGCTATTTATATATTAGAATGTTGCTATAAAATGGGAATTTCCCTTGTCTAATTTCTAGCTTCCGGTGAAACCATTTTGCCTCTATTATTTGCACATTTAATAGATTAAAAAATAGAATAAGTTTTTGAAAATTCTAGCTTGTTCACAAAAATTTCAAAGGTATTAAAGCTGATCAATTTCTTTAGACAGAAAAAAGCTATAGTAGAAAACTTGTTATTATAATGAGATGTGGGAAAAACAAAATTCAATGATAATAATTATAACTTACGTAATATCTATGAATGGACTACTGTAAATATTTTTTACTATCTGCCTATATTATTTATATTTTAGTAAGCTATCCGTTACAAATAAATGCCATCCAATATTTAACGTCCAGTCTGTAAGTAAACTTGAAAGGACAAATTTTCTATCTGTATTATACTAAAGATTGCAACCATTTCGCAGTAGTCGACCAGGGAACGTAAATTTTATAAAATCTATACATTTTTGTCTTACGTAAGTGCAAAATACATTGTATTGTCAGTCTGTTATAAAGTAATATATTAAACAGAACATTGTAATTGAAAATCATTCTATACAAATAAATATTAAATTACGCAAACAAAATAAATGGAATCTAAAGAACAACAATTTTTTCCAGTTGAAATTTCGCGAGGTTGAAGACGGTCATTCTATTCTCGTTGAATTGGAAACTTCAACAAATGCCAGCAATACAGATTAATGACACCATTAAATCGCGAAGCGTCAAGATGGCCGCAGCTGTTCGTTTCAACTTACACGCTCGCTCCAGTTTGCTGAAACGCGATGACGCATGTAAAACGCGCTCGCGTTAAGTAAAACGAAAATCTGAAGGAATGGTGTAGAAAAGAAAATACCATAATTTTCCTTCAAAATTTATAAATATTGAGATATCAGTAGAATTTAAAAGTTTTTTTTTTTACTAAAATATACTTTTTTAAACAATCACATGTTAAAAACCGCACTAAGAAAAATAATATAATAAAAATTATATTAAACCGTTTAAAAAGTAGGCAAATTTGCACCATTTTGTTACAACCTTGATTGCTTATTATTCTCTTAGCAATCAAGATTTTTTAACGAAACAAAATTTCTTTAACGATTTCAGTCTTATACTCTTCCTGCTCGTTTTCAGTCAATACTATATATATATATATCCTTTTTTTAAGGAAATAGGGCATTATTTGAGATTTTAAAAAACGTTTTAAAGCGCTCTTGACATCCGTTTCCCGGAATGTGCGCTCTTTTTATAAGAGTACTAAATTTTATTTATTATAGAGAATTTAATTTTGCATCTCTAGCATATACGCAAGATACACAATATTATAACTTTAAAGTTTTTATAAATGGAAAAATTCGTAAAAAAATTAATTACAAGCCCATTTAACATTATTATTTATAAAATATTTTAACCAAAAAAGAAAAATCCCATACATCCAAATGCACACTTACGTTCGTATCTGTACACACGAACATTTGGATATACAATGGATGTAAAAATTAGGGTTTCAAATCCTAGAATGATAGTTATATCGCTTTTCTTAAATTAATTAGTGCTTTAGACTTAACGATGTGCATTCTGTTAAAGAATGTATAAAATAAATGCAATTTCTTCATATATCCTGCAGTTTACTATACTTACGAACTGTGTATATTTTCAAATTACAGTTAAGGCCATCAAGAATCAAACAAACATTGTAGTCGTATATCGACCAAAGTGTTTATGGAATCGCACCACATTAAACGATGTTGTTCAATACACTGTATAGTTTCATTAAGCATGATCTACAGTAGGGCATATATAACTATTTAAGTTATTTATAAGCTTAAAAAGTTTTGTTTTTTCTTTTCATCATTTTGACGTTACATTATAACTTTGACTTTAACTTTTTTTCATAATACACAGATCTATTCCAAATCAGCCGACACTACTACATCTACATCATACCATTTTGCAATTGAAGTATGTTATTCTTATCTTAAAATGGTTTAATGGATATTTTTCATTTTTTAATTGCATCATTATAGATTTGCATTTCTAAAGCGAAAAGAAAAATCTGATTGCACTTGATATTTCTTCCCCTTTTCTTTGGGAAAAAGTGGATGGTCTGACAAGATGACAAAAATTTCAACAAATAAGATGGCGTTTCTGAAAAAAGTTCCTTTTTCTAAAAAGTGCATGAGATGTTCACTCAATTTTTATCAAAATATTTTTCAAACCATGGAAGAGGAGTTGAAACTGAATAAAAAAGTTTATTTTTTATTTCCTAATATATTACACGCACAATCTAAATACTGTAATATTGAATTTCCCCTGAGCTTTCCGTTAATTGAAGAAAAAAGTCACGTCGCGCGACGTTGGGCGCCGAAAACCTTTTCCAGAAGTCAAGTGAGAGCTATAGCCGAGAACGCGCGCCACGAACCACTCGAGGATCTTCTGCTCCGTCGTTGCTTCGTCGACGCCCAAACACCAAAACATCGAATTAAGTGGCTGCATGCGCGTGAGCCATCGCCCAAACAGTAGCCACCCAGGCTGTGCCGGGATGACGAAAAATTTTTCAAACCCTTCGCTCACTATGATAAACAGCGACCCTCGCCACTATCTGTCGTTTCCAGAAAAAAGCAGCCCGAACTTGAATACCCTAGGTTCTACGGCTTCTATACTTATTATTCTTGTGCAGTGTTTATAAACTTTGGGAGCTTACGTTAAATAGACCCCTTTGAGCGACCCCAATTAATCAAATTTTAGAGTTTCATGTTATATATACAGGATAGGGAAATATTTTTAGAAAAAAGGCTTGCTTTTAAAAATTCTACTATAAAACGTAATAGGACCAAAATTTTCTATCGTAGTTTGTATAAATAAATATTACACTGTTATTTACTTACACATTCATCAAATTTAGTATCAACAAATAAGATAAAAAACTAACACTATACCCACACAGTTTATTACAAAAATAATTAATTATAGACAAATGGTTAATTTTCCATTCAATGAAACGTGAATCCAATGTAAGCATCTATTTAAAGTGACGATTTTCAAAGGTGTAAAATAAAACAGATGATCGGCTTCGAGTGCGTGCGCGCGTTACGCCCCCAAGCCACGCTGAATCGACGAAGAGAGCTACACATAAAGAAATTTTACGGCTCATTTGCGCAGGCGGCATGGGCGTCCGTCCGCTAGGCACATTTGTTAGCTGCAATCTCGCGCGAGAATCTCACGCGGTTTCCAAAATAGCGCCGACGCGGGATAAACAGATCTTATTTTCAGATCACGACTATGGTCCTTCTCTCAGTTTCTCTCTTCCTCTTCCCCCGCTCTCTCCTACCTTTTTCTTGTTCGCCGCCGTATCCTTCTCTCTTTCGCCCGCTATTCTTCTCATTGCCCGTTCTATCTTGGCTCACCTTATTGCCCATCTCGCGTGCGTATGTCCGTTCCCCTGGCGCAAAGGAACACTGTCCAGATGCGCGAGCCCACGATCTTGTTATATACGTGAAGATCCGAAAAAAGAGGATCCACACGCAATCGCAAATTCTTTCTGGATGCTCGTAAGACTTTATTTATATCAAAGCGTACATATAATCTAAAATTAAATCGCCAAATTTTATATGACGATAATTTATAATATTGATGAGTTTTGCCTGAAAAATATTCCTTATATTTAGATTCATGTAAATAATCATTAAAACATATTTGTACAAAATAATATTTCGAAAAGTATTAAATAAGAACTTGTAAATACAGAAAGACAATTATTAGGTCAGGTTACTAAATTATGTAATGCAAATCTGAAACGTTAAAAATAGACACTACACTTTCCACTCCCAACCAATATAATGAATACAATAAATGATTCTATTTGAATATTCGAATAATAATTAAATTTTTACTTAATTTGGTACTATTACTGTTTTACATCTTTTTCTTAGAAGAAGGTTGTATAGAAAGATATTTTGAGCAAATTTAGGTTTTCCGGTAAATTTAGCAAGTAATAAATACGAGAAGATGGTAAACAAGATTTATAAAATTAATTTGAAAATATAGTTATCGTAAAAAGTATTTTTACACTATTACTATTATAAACTGAAGTGAATTTAAAGATTAATAAAGACGGACAAGTATTTTTTTTTTAAATTACTACGATGTTCAAGTTTCAATGACTATCAAGCGATCTAATCTGTGACCGGAAACAGATGAATACTCATTGACTCATGGTGTTATGTTCATTCAATCTTACAATAATGGTAGTTGTTTTTCTTTAAATTATTATATTTACCATGGATAATACTGATGATAATGATTTATTACAAAATTTTTACAATATGAGCAAAATATAAAAATATTTCAAACGCGTCGTAAAGGCACGTCACAAGCGCGCAACATTTTCGCTCGAGGCAGAGCGCACACCTTCTCATTTGGCAAAAGCTGTCGAAAGCAAAGTAAACAGCCGGACCATACGACCATCATAAAAGCCTCGCGTACAGCGCAGCTGAAAAAGTGACGAGTTTCGGAAAGATATCGCCTGTGCGCGCTAAGAAAATGACTGCAGCGCGGGGCAGTAACGCGCGTGGCTGCAGTGCGAGCGCGCGATCAGCGGTATAAAATTACGGCGCTGCCGGTGTAAACACGACGAATCCCCCGACCGACGGCGGCGCGTGTGATGGCGTCCGTCCGCTTGGGTGGGCTTCCCGGTTAAAGGCAGACACCGTCGCTTCACGTGCTGCCCAGAAGCACAAAGCTCCGTACGCGCGAGCCAACTCTTTTTGCTCGTCTCCTTTTTTCTTCTTCGTATTCTTCCTTTTCCGAGCTCTTACAAGGCGGAGTTTGTAGCGCCGCGCGTCTTCTGTACTTGGGGTTTTTTTGTGTATCTTTAGTGCGCGGGCGTTGAGCTTCCTGGCCACAAGCCGCTACTGCCGACGAGCTTTCTGACGTTTGACGGATTTTCGGCCTGGGTAAAGAGTTTCTGTTGACGCACGCTATACGAAGAGAACGTACATTAGTTGGTTCGATTTCGCGAAGTGATACTTTTAGACATGTCGACCGAAAACAGTACAGTGCGGTTTTTTTAAGTTACACAGAGAAAAATGATGTAGGAAAAATTACTATTTTTGATAGTAGCGGAGAGACAGACTCATTTTCACATCAAAATTACTACAGTATATAGTAAAAATTGCTATTTGTATCGTAAAAATTATAAAGTAAGTGGTAATTTGTGTCGTAAAAATTATAAAGTAAGTAGCAATTTTTACTATATACTGTAGTAATAGTACGAATGGTGATTCAGACCTTAAAATTTAAGGATTTAATAATTAATTAAGGCTGGAAGCTTCAATAGAAATTTCACAAACCCGTCAAGATTATTTCGTCCATATATTAACTACTTTTCCCAAATTTTAAACAATGACGCAACTTTTCTTTTCTGCTTCATTTACATGGTCACTTAATTGTCACTATACACACAATTTTTAATTTTTCTATTTCATTTGTATTTTGAAATTATATGTTTTATTTTTAATATTTTTTCCTTAACGAAAAATCTAACAATATCCACAACACATTAAAAAAATGAATAAAAATTTGAATGTTCTTATAAGGTACGAATTTAAGTTTAATTTTATGGTTATCTATAAAATTCTTTAAAAAACGCACATAGCAGTCATATATTTAGTAATATTTAATGCCTCTGTTCATTAAATGTAGTGAAAACTTTATATATAACGTTTATTTAAAACAAACAAAAAATTTATTATACTTATTCCGGGCAAAGCGGATCTCCCGGGCCAACTGCAAAAAAGCGTCAAAAAGAGAACCAAAATTTAGCCCAGTTCCTTTGGAGTGTATGACGAGTTCGCCAAATGAAGTATATTATTGTTTAGTTTGTTTTGAGGAATACAAAGAGCCTCCAACTGAGGACTGGTTTCAGTGTAATGAGTGTAAAAAGTGGACCCATGAAAGTTGTACACTGCACAAGGGATATAGCAGTTATTTTTGCTATGATTGTAATGATTAATATTAATTTTGACAATTGTCCGCTTTACTCGACAATTTTTGAGAGTCTCGAAATTTCTTCGATTTTTTAATTGTTATTTATTATTTTTTTTTTTTTTTAATTACCTTATTTATTGACATGAATTTGTTGAGTTTTATCTAAAGTTTAAAAAGACATTAAAGATTATACGAGTTTTTGTTATTACGACTATTATTTATTTTTCCTTAGGGTGTCCGTTTTGCTCGCCCTTCCCCTAGATATTTTATATAGTTTTAAAAGGACTATTTAATTAAAATATACCTCATTTCGAAATGTATGTAATTAAGGTATTTTGAAGATAAAGTCAATTACCATACAATAATTATTCAACATAAAGAGACACTAATGGAATCACTCATCTCAAAAAATTTTCTGAGAATATCGGATTGTGTGGAAATTATTCTAAAAACCTGCTTTTGAAATAAAAAATTTTAAAACAAATTAATTTAAATAACGTAGTATGATCGATAAAGAAAACAATGGCAAAATAAAAAACTTCTCACTTTAAATGTTATCTCTAATTATTCTAAAGCTAATTTAAAAACCTTCAATATAACTAATATTTAATAACGAATTATTGTCATGGCTTAAACTTTAACCTCATCTTCATATGTCTCTTATTAGTTTGAAAAAAGAAGTTCTCAAACTATAGATCAGAAAAATTTCAAGTTTGAAGATACTTTTGTTTAAATATTTTTACAACTTCCTTAAAAATACATCCGGGTCAGACTGAACTATATATAAATACAGTTATACTGCTCGGAAGGAATAAAATTGTACAAAAAAACTGAATGCCCATGCGCCTCCGTATAACGGTCTAGTTATACATAGTACGGAAAACCATTAAAGGGAAGGAAACTCGCCGGCGATACGTGTTCTCGGTCTGCGGTTTTCTTATGTTCGGAAACATGTGCGAGCGGGCGGCGCAGCCTTTCCACATCGGGTGGTCTGTGTGATCTTAGTGTCATACCATTTTTATTATCAAAAAACCAACTCAGCCGGGTCGGCGTGTTGTAGGTCATAAAAACCAGGTTTCTCGCGTGGACTCTGCGAGCATACTCTCACTTGACGGATCTCACGCTTTGTCCAATAAGTAGCTACATGCGTATTAAAAAAACATTCCAGTCATATGTTGATATATTTAAAATTGCAATTATAAAATACCCTTTTTTAATATAAGCGCTCGAAAGATCTACGAAATGATAACATTTTAGTACATACTATATATATATATATATATATATACATCAAAGTAAATTATTATTTGCGTTTTAATAATTATTAGGTATTTTGTCATTAATATTTTCTTTTGACAAAAAAAAACTGTAATGTCAAAATTACAAGATTGAATGAAGGGTTCTTAACCGCAGGGACCACCTTTTCGAAGGTTTCAAGAGCTCGATCGTGTCGTGGCACTCGAGACAAATCATCACTGACGACTCGATCCTCCTCGTGAGGAAACGAAACAGTAAACAGCAGTGTAACCTCGCAAGATTCTTCCAAGACACCATGATTGTTTCCCGTTCCAAACCAGTCAACCCTTATGCTACTGCGTCTCACTACCGTCTCGGAACAGCAATAAATTACAACGAGTGGCCCACCTTGGAGGTTCTTTCCTGATTTTCATACTAGAAAATTTTAAATATATTTTTAGACTGCATTCGTGTGTTTTACTAATGTTTTCTGCTTTGACTGAGCCACTTCAATGCGTCACATCTACTTTGTAAATATTAATGTAAGGAGGAAAATTAGTATCAACAATACTAATAGCGTAAATATTTGGAGCAATTACAGAATCTTGTAACAATAAATAATCTACTTTATTATATTATGATGATATATGTATAAAATTTCATGATACCATTGTGTACAAACTACCTTCAATATAAATTAAAACTAAACAAAATATGAAATTTTACAATATAATTAATTTTAGTTAACGATGATGCCCGCTGTTATGACTATTTTATTTGATCATGCAATTTTTCTTCAACGTCTCAATCGTGGCTTTGGCTGACGTAAGCGATGCGATAGCGGCAAAATCTTAAAGAGAACGGCAGATCTGTCGTCGTCCGGCCATCGAGCCAAGCAGTCGTCAAGAATTAAACACGTATCGGAGGTGTTTATTTCCGATGACATGTGATCGCGTGTCAGATTTCAATTGACGGCGAGATGAATGCCATACACATACCAATTTTTTCTCACGAGACCTTTTATAGATTCAGCTCTTCGAGTTCGTCATACGTTTTCGTGACACATACGTTTCAAAGACCTCGTTTAATGCTATATTTATAGTCGCAAATTAGTTTTTCTTTTAATTTAATGCATTTTTTAATATCGTGAAACAAGATTTCAATGATATTTCATTAAAAACAAAAGGATATAAAGAGAATTTTTTGTGCAAACATTTTTCAATGCTTAAAAGACAATATTATTCGCCATTACTTGATTCTACATCGAACCAATTAAGAAGACTTATTTACACCAATATTTAAAAAAATTGTATTGCTGTGTGCTATATCAATAATAAATACTTTTTTGAAATTGATCTATAAAAAGCAAATATACCAATGATTTTCTAATTTAATATAATGCAGATTTTATATGGAATAAAAATCAAGAAATCATTCCGTTTAACTCTATGGCTCCGGAATAACCGAATAAGTCAAGATTTTTAAAAATCGAGATAACCCTGAATTCTGTATCTTCAAATAGGCCTTTTTTATTTACAACTTTCAGTAGTAGCAAAAATATTGCCGTAAAGCCGTACAATTCACCCGAAATGTAACCAGATAAGTCCATTTTTCAAATTTTCTACCCGGAATAACCGGATAAGTCCATCATTTCTTTCGTTTATCGTAGTTATAATTTATTTTATCTATTCAAATTGAATGCGAACATGATGTCTAATATATATATATTTATCTGTTTATTTTAAAAAATCCTATACACTTTCAAATTCTAAACATTTTAAAATTTTACAATATTATTACAATACAAGTACAATAAAAATGGTCGTAAATTTAATAGAAATGTCAGAAAAATAGAAAATTCTTGAATAATTTATAAAAATTCATTGAACAATTGCTAATTTTGTAATTTGTTGACCCGTTTCATAATTAAATTAAAGAATACGCTCTAAAATAAGCGCGAACCGCACTGTCAGATAGGTCCACAGTTCCCTGAATAACCAGATAAGTCTATACTTTTTAGAGTTCTTACTCGTTTTTAACGCATCAGAAAATGTATAATCTGTTCAAACCAGCGTGTAAATATGTGTTTTGAATGTCAATTGACTAGTTAAGTATCGCGACTCGTCTCGTTTCTTCCGATCTTACATATAAGTTTGAATATTAAAACCCGTTTTTCTCGGAAACTCGAAAAGTGGACTTATTCTGTTATTCCGGGAAGTCACAGAACTACATACTTTTGTAATCAATATTTTAATTTAATATTACGCTCTATTCAAAATTATTTTGCAATGATAGTGGTGAGAAATTAAGAAATTTGCATGCAGAATTGAATTTGAAGTAAAGTAACTTAAAGAAGTAATTCGTGAAAAACATATTCTGTTAAAGAAATTGAAACCAGTCTATATATGATTTGAAAGACATTGATATGAAGTTCTTTCGTACTTAGCTAATTCAGTTAGTTCAGTCCTAAAAACTTTTTTCTGTCTTTACAGAAAATTAACAAATATATATGAACATTTACTAAAATAAAATCTATCAACTACTAGTAAAAAGAACTTTCTGATACTTCAAGTTAGCCTCGCTAAAAACTAAATAATAAAACTGCCTACTACACTTAGCGTGTGTAGCTATTTTTATTGTAAATAAGAATCCGACAAACTTTGAAATCATTTATAAGCCACATTTTTATATTTTTTAGCTTTGCTACTTATATAACTAATTGAACTTTCCTATAAAGTGGAGCCAAGGATATATGCATGTGCTATCAAATTGCCTCGGGTTACATTAGAACTTATACATTGGCTTTTGCAATTTACCCGTAAAATTTATATATATATATAGCACATAAGCCATCTACTCTTTTTTATCCCAAAACATAACATTTTTTCTAACCACACTTTCTGCACATAGTTTTCTCATGAAAAACTTTGGAAAATATTGGAAAACTCTTCTCTCTCAAATACAAATTTAAGATGAGAAAAAGAGATAAAAAGTAGTATATAATGATTAGCTTTTTATACGAAAAATTAATGTAAAAGAAAAGAGCTTTGATTTAAGCAAAGAACAATTAAAATCGGACCAGCTTGTGCAAAGTTGCATGCATTTGAAAATCGCAAATACAACAACAACGAACAGTTTTCTTCGAATTCCGAAGTTCTAAAGATTTTGATCATTTTTTATCATTTGTACAGGATGATCTGATTTTAACTTAAATTAAAGCTCTTAACTTCTACTTAAATTTATTTTCTTGTAAACAATTTGTTGGGGCTTTAGGAGCTTAATATCGATTAATTATTATAAAAAACTTAAAGAACCATAAAATATTGTCACAAGACCTACATTTTACAAAAAAACTGTATTATAGAGTAGTGTTTCAAAATTTATTTTCGTCATTTTTACGACCGAGTTAATGAAAATTTTCTGTAGAATTACACGTACCGTATACATAAAAGAACATAATATAATTGCTCTCTGTAAATACGAAGACTAAGCAAATTTATAAGGTAAGTCGGGGCTAAACGACAATGTAGGGAAGACATCACTTTGCTATATTTTCTATATTTATTATTGGAGAGAAATAACCTTTATATTTCGATTACTCTGAACCCATAAACTTTTTATAAAAAAACTTTCATTGCCTTTTATAGAACATAAATTTTTCATAAAAAGTTTAGTTTATCAGAAATATTTTTTATGTTACTTCTTACCTACACGATAATTTGTACTTTTAAACTATCAAAAATACCTATTATAGTTGATTCCTTTTTCACGTAAACATTTGATCGTCATTCACAAAGCCACATCCCTAACAGTCACCCACCTAAACAAACACCTCACCAGCCTTCCTCCAGACCGACGAGATACAACCCTTAAACAAAGCGTTACGCGATCATCATCATCATATTCAACAACAAATAATCCAGCGAAAATCATCCCGTCGTCGTCGTCGTCGCGCACTCGTCGTAGCAAGAGCATCTCTTCGCTAAAGTATACGACGCACTCCCGCTATACACGTTAACATCCACCATCGAAAGGATTGCCGCCAGTCTGCAACCAATCGTAGCGCTCAGCGCTAGAATTTTTACCCCGTCGACTCCGCCTCAACGCTCCGACGTCCGCCCACTCGGCCCAATGAATCCCCAGCAGCGGCCTTCGCCGCAGCGCCGAGATTACACGAAGCTCGCGCCAGCCGCAGCTTCTCTCTCTCCAGTCAAGCGAAAACGGAGCAGCCGCGTGCACGCGCGTGGCGAGCAATTAGCCGGCAAAGAGTCAACGTATACCGTGGGTAAAAGAGTGTATATGAGAGAGAGAGAGAGAGAGGACCGGCCTAAACAATTTACCCCGACGCGGCTCGTGTAAATAATTATCAGACACGGATCAAACGTCGCCTCATCGCGCGGTTAATAAAGATTTTCGCGCGTAAACAAAGAGAGAGAGAGAGAGAGAGAAGAGGGAAATAAAGACCCGATGGCGCGCCGGCGATGAAGTGCGCGAGTTTACCAACGATGACAAACACTTCGGGCGTCAATATTCAACGCGAGTGATAAGACTTTATGGAGTTTCGAGTACTTCGGCGAACGATAATGTTGTGTTTAGTTTTTTTTATGCGTGCCTTTGATAAGGCTCTGGAATAATTTCTCCTGCAACATAGATGTCAAATAACTGAAAATTAATTGTCATCACAGTATTTAAATAAAAAGTTTAAATACATCAGCATACGATCGAATAATTTAATTTCTTCGAATATATATACATACCAAGCTTTCGATAAAAATGACGAACGAAACCGATTCGGTGGTAACTTCACAGCATTTGCACCTGCGCGATCAGCACCAACAACATCAGCATCACCATCACTCCTTGCATAATTCAACGTCTTCGCTTTCACATCCATCCGTGTCGCTGAGTTACTCGATGTCCAGCAATATGGGCGCCACATCTCGCTCGTTGAGCAGCAACAACGTCTCCAGCGTCATATCCAGCCTCACGCAAGCTCAAAACCACAACAACAACAATCTCGATCCGCTTTCATTGACACCGACGACTACATCACCGACAAACAATAACCAGGAGCCACCACGAAAACCAGGCACTCGTCGCCAGGAGAAACCGCCTTATTCTTACATCGCCCTCATAGTCATGGCAATCCAGTCGAGTCCAGGCAAGCGACTCACCCTCTCGGAGATCTACACGTACCTGCAGCAGCACTTTCCCTTCTTCCGCGGCTCGTATCAGGGCTGGAAAAACTCGGTGCGTCACAACCTCAGCTTGAACGAGTGCTTTATTAAGCTACCCAAGGGTCTGGGCAGGCCGGGCAAGGGCCACTACTGGACGATCGACCCTGCGAGCGAGTTCATGTTCGAGGAGGGCAGCTTCAGACGACGGCCCCGTGGCTTTCGACGCAAGTGCCAAGCGCTCAAGCCTCAATATCCGCAGTACTTCCCGACGGCAGCGGGCACAGTTGGCGTACAAACGCCCGGCTATGAGAACCTCGCGACGGCTGCTGGTGTGGCCGATTACGCGAATGGCTACCAAAACCAGTACCAAAACTATCCGGAGTACGCGGCGATGTACGGCGCGGCCACGGGGATCGCCGCCGACTGGACGTACCCGGAGCCGACATACAAGACGCCACCGATCGCCGAAGTAACCTACAAGACGACGGAGGTAACGTACAAGACGGGAGATGCGGCATCGCTGTACAGGAACGGCGAGATCACGACGTTCAAGAACGAGCCCGGAAGCTACGCCGCCCGCACCAATAGCCAGGAGCAGCCGCCAACTGCGTTCAGGTCATCGGCACTCGCCGTCGACGGCTACCAGAGTAACCTTAAGGACCACCACATGTCTCACCATCAACAGAACCAGCAGCAACAGCACCAACACCAGCAGCACTTGACTCAACAACAGCAACAGCATCATCACCAGGACGTTGGCTTCAAAATGGACACGGACAGCGAAAACATCTCCACGAGCGGTTACGGCAAGTGCGGGAGCGTACAGTCCAGCCCTGTGCCGACGACGGCAGCGTTAACGAGCAGTGGTAATCAGGATTATTACTCGGCATACGGAGGCCTGTCCGCGAGTAACGCGATCTCCGGGCCGGCGATCAACGTCAACGCAGCGATTCAGGCAATACAAGCGATGCCGCCGACGGGATCGAGCAGCCCCATAGCCAGTGTCAATTCGCCACACAGCAGCTGCCACACGCCCGTCGCTGATCACAGTAAGTTCTTATGTGACTTTATTTGTAGATTTTTACCATTTTTACATTATTTGTTTCCATTAGATTTAAAACAATCAAATTTATCGAGTTGTATAAGTTTGATTTTAATTTTTATTAGAATTTTTTTCAATGATGACTGTTCAATTATATAACTATGTTGGTTGATCATTTTGCGAGAGAAAGAGCCTTTAGATAGCTATGAGTGTACAAAGCTTTCTATTTCGTATTACTTATTATCTATTTTGCATAGAGAATAATTAACACTTTACTATCGCTTCAAATAATAAAATTTTCCAAAAATATATAGTTCGTAACAAATTTATAAATATTTTATCACGTAATGGTCGGGTGTAAAGCTAATAATATTTATGCATAATAATTTAACAATAACTTTTTAGAATTATAAAATACAGGAGTAACTTATGTGTGGATAAATTATTACTTGAAATATTGCGTCCAACTAATTTAAATAGTATAATGATTTCCACAAAGTCATAAAATTAGAATTAAATTTAAAAAAAGCAAATACGAATAATTTTCAACGTCTTTATAAATAAAACATGATAAAAACAATATTCATAAAAATTTATTCAACTCAATAATATTTTGCTATTGCGAAATTGATTGTTATTAAACATATTGTATAAAAACTTCAATGGGTAAAGTATCTAACAGAAAAATCTGAAAACTTTTCAAAATATTGTATGAATCTCAAGCAACAGGTTAATGCGTTGAAATGTAAAATATGAGACTTTAGGGACGTAGGCGGATGCACATGGGTGGCATTCTTGGCGCCATAAAAACAAGAGAAGCGTTGACATCCAAACTGAACCGAATACAGACCGCCTTTCAAAATTCGAAAACCTTTCAACGCTCATTAAAGGATTTTCTTACATGTCTGAAACAGAGTTTAACATCTGGAAACACGTGTAGTTTAAAATTTGTAACAATCGTTTTTCTTTCCCAATACTGTAGACAAAGTTGCATTGTACGGAACATGAAGTTTTTAGTGCTATAAGTTAACCGGATCAGTTCTAGTAGACTTTTAATAACCACAATTTTTTTAAATGTTGTAAATTTTATTATAAAAAAAATTTAATAACTATTAATTCGTTCATTTTTTTACTATTGTTACAATACATAATAAACAGAAAACGTTAATAAATAAACATTTATTGAAATAAATGTTTGATTTCTAACGGTCGGCTTTTAAAAATATTTAATTACTCTCTAAAATGAGCGATGAATTACAATTAATTTGATTACACTAACAAAACCGACTATCTTGAAATTCAATTTATTTATAAAATTTTTTATAAATAATGCATCATAAATAAATTAAAAAATACATTAATCATTAAAAAAATCTTTTTAAGCCATTTTCCATTTACTAAAAAAGTATTCATCGAAAAAATATTATTGCCACTATGTTGCACGTGTAGCAATTGAAAGGACTCGTGACTCTAACAGCGATCTCACGTTGAATGGCAGGCTTGACACTGTCGAAATAGACCACACACGAGCAGAATATCTAAACTGCAATCATATTCTTAGACCCTTTCTTGCTCCAGTTTTTGTTATGTCAAGACCTTTAATGACACGGCGCGCGCGAGCACGTAGAATCGAGAGTGACTAATGCCTTTTCAACGAAGGAAATAAAATTGCGATAAAAATAATTTCGTCTGATCGAACATAAAAAAAGCTGTATGATATTGAATAAGTGAAAAAATTATTATTTGAAAGTTTCTAAATACCCGACATTGGCTCAAGTATAATTTAAGAAAAAAATCGACTCGTGCGGATATTTCATGCAGTACAGTTGAGTCACTCGTGGCACGACCGAGACGGTAATAAAAAAGATAGTATACGAGGGAAAAAGACAGATGAAGAAGCGGATCACTAGTGGAGTGTCCACTTGAACTTAAGGCGTACTCGAGATCTGGTACAGTCACTGAAGCTATACTAAAGATGATTTCTTCGTGGGACGTTTGCAATCTTTATTGATAATTTGCCTGATCGTATTACTGTAGTTATGTCACGATAAATTTGAATATTAAAAATTTTCTTAAAATATAAATGTTCAAGTATCCTGCAAAGTTAAATACCTTAAATTTATTTATGATTTAAATAAATCTTCAATACACAGTAAAAAGTTAACTTGATTAATTGGTCCGCAGATTTTTTATATTCAAAGTTAAAAATGTCTTAATCAAAATATGTTTATTATTGTAATGACATGCGATGACTTTGAATTGAATGAATTGTACCTTATAGGTATTAAATTAAATAATTTTTTATATTTCGTTTTATCACACTTATTTTACAGTAGCTACGTATATTCAGTTATCTTTTGAAAAAAATTTTAAAAAAGTAAAATTTAAACTTCAAATCAATAAAAAAAATTTAATTAAAAAATTTGAAATTAAAACCGTAAATCTTCTGCTTACAGGCCTAAGGATACAGTGCTCGAGCGGCGGGAGTTCGAGCAGTTCCGGGGGCTGCATCGTCGACAGGAAGCCGTACTTGGGCCACACTGGAGCGACGGCGGCGGCCGCGGCTGCCGCCGCCAGCTCGATGGCCCTAAACTCATCGGCGGCGCTGAGCTCGCTCGGCTCGCTGAGCCTGGGAAATATCGGCAGCCTCGGGCTGCCCGGCAACGTCCACGCCAGCGCCACAGCACCAACGTCGTCCGTGTATTACGATCAGATCAAGTACACGATGTGAAACGCACGTACGAGCGTGCCGTAGAGTGCAATGTGTGTGAGTGTGTCTGATACGCTTGTATGTGTATGTGAGAGAAAGAGATGGAATGTAGACACGATAAATCAAGAGAGTGTGAAAGGCGATAGGACGAAATACGAGCATTTCCCATTACTTCGGTGCACGCGTTATTGGTGATTGAGACAATGGGGAAAACGTTCTAATTGTTTATATTGTTTATATTGAATTTGGTAAACGCAATAATTCGTAGTGCAGAAGGATTCACATTATGATGGTTGAGTCAGAGTAATCTGTATAAGTGGTTATTGCAGAAAATAACACTTTTTACAGAACAAATTATTAATTGTTTTATTATTATAGTTTTACAGTTTTTAAAAAACAGTAAAATATCGAAAGATCGCTGTAAATATAGATGGTATCGATTTCAATAAAATAAAATATATCTATGTACAGAAAAAAATGAAATTCTACCAAAAACAAAGACAAATATAGTTATAATTTATAATTTCTACTTTAAAAAAAAAATTCGTTGCAATTTAATATTTTGTAGAAAAAAATTGGCGCTTTGAAATATACCAAATATGTATTTATTAACCAAAGATTTATTGCCAAGGTTATCTTTTTCAATAGTTTTACTTCTTCTTGTTATAGAAAATACTATTAAATACTTCACGCGATTGAAAAAGACAATTATAATGTTATGTGTGAATTTTATTTGAAAAAGTATACATGCGTACAAAAATTGTAAAAAGTTATTAAAAAATAAATTATCATAAATAAATTTATAGTCAATAAGAACGTGGTTATTTTATGTAAAATTGTTTTAGATTATTTTAATTAAACCAAAGACAAAATCAAAACACTTATAACTGTGTTGAAATTATGAATGTCGGCGATCTTATATAGGTTATGCGGATATTAAGAATAAAAAACCAACGATCTCCGTTATATTTATACATAAATTGTAATTAATATCTGTCGTTACTAATTTAAGCTTTTGATAGTATGTTAAGAGTTTTCGTCTTATTAAATAATTTGATAAAAACTGTTTATTGTTTAAATTTTTAATTATCCACCTTGAATATTTTTACTATGTTCATTCATTTTCTTTTGAACAGTTCATCTCGTCAGATCTTAAAACCGTTCGAATCGGTTTCCCGATAGAAAAAAATGAAGCTGAAGCAACATGCTGTCAGCAGATTTTTGGGGCAGGCTCTTTTTCTTTTCCGACTCGTGCCATAAAAGAACACGTGATTTTTACCTCGGTCTCAAACATTTTAGTATGCTTTTTTCTTCGCTCATAAACCCAACTCAATGTACTAACCGAAATTTTTCAACTATAGAGTTAATTATTTTATTATTACAACTTTAGTAATCAAAATATTATTATTTTAATATTTATTTAGATTTTTATTAAAATTTGTAAACATCGTGTTTACTGCAAATCATATTTCCTATAGACAAATTTACAATTAAAAAGTATTGAACTTTTTAATGATTTTCAAAACATTTAATGGAAAAATATGAATCGTTTTATCAAATGTTTATTCTATGCAGATATTTGCACTTAATCCAACGTTCTTGCATTTATATATAAAATTATCTTCAGTGCATAATCCATATTCTTTACTAGCTAAGAAATTTCTGGCTTCTCAAATAGACTAGACTTTGGCCTAGAATCACCGATATGCGCAACGACGTGCAAACTGAGCCACTCAACGATCTTGCCGACAGCGGAACTTCTTTACACTTGCCTTAGAAACTTCATCACAGGCTGCGCGATTTTGTGCTTATGTCGTCACTAAATATATCGAAGTATTTTCGCTAATCATATAAACTTTCAACAAAAATTTAAGTAATTCATTAAATGGGTTTAACTCTAAATGAGTAATGACATCAGCATAAAGTGATAATTTTATTATGAAAAAATATAAGAATTTTAATTAGCGTTTTCATTAAAATCCATCTTACTATAAAATTGTTACTTGGGATTTACGAGCGCATGTTAGAGCTGTGACATTATTAAATATTAAACAAAGAATGAATGGTTTCTGACTTTCTGTATAGTTTCTTATATTAATTTTTTTTAATCCTACAAAATATTAAAAGATATAATTATTTAACTAATATTTGAGAATAGTTAAAAAGAATTCGAAATTACTTTTTTTATAATAAAAGTATAGAAAAGTATAATTAATATATTCTTCAGTTATTTTGATAAATTGAAAATTGAATTTATTCTTCTTTTATAAGATACCAAGACAAGAATATTCTTGCAATGATTACAATAGCGTGATTATTGTTTTCTACTACTAAATGTACATGTATACGGCTGAAGATTTTATAATAGAATAAATAATAGCTCTAACGCCTTCTTAATGATTGGAATTCACTTCTAAAAATAAAGCAAGTCTTCAATACAATCACCTGCCGACTTTTTAAAAGTCCGAATGTATCGAAGAAAGGAACCACAAATAGTTCGATGAGAGTAAACATGTACATATTTTATTTTGTAATAAGGTAAATGGCTCAGGTATTAGATATGATCATGCATTTAAACAAATCAGTTACTTACTAGAATAACACCTTTTTGACAAATAATGAAACACGAATCTCCGAGTTTTTCATAATGGGCCTTTTATCTCGATATACAAGCTATTTAATTTTTAAAATGAACTATTTTTGATAAAAATCATGTCTCTTTATTTGATAATTGCTTTACGAATATTCTAACTGCGAGGATAAGCGCAGACGTATACAAAAGTATGCAGCAAAGCTTTGATATAAGCATAGACAAATATTGATTTTATAGAGAGATATAAAAAATAGAGAAAGAGTATTTGTTTAAAATGCAACTCGTAAATTGGTTTAAAAAAGGGAAAATTCTTAATCATTTTTTTTCTTTATTTTTAATAGTCTATATAACTTTCGAAAGAAATCAATATACTTCAATGAAGCAAAGCTTATGTCAAAGGTTTTTCTGTCTACTTTTATATATTTATGTATTTTGTTCTAAAAGTGACTCAAAAAAAATTTAGTGAGGCCAGATCACATGAGAGAAAAGATATTAGCATTTTCATTTTCACTCCTTTAACACGGGCTTTTACGGGAAATGGCTCTTTTTGTATAGTTTCAATTGACTATTTTTCAAAAACTATCGTTCAGTGTTTGTTGGAAATGTTGTATTAAGAGATGACTATCGAAAACTATGATTAAGCAGATACATGTATTAATAAAATCAATTAAAAGCAAAAAAGTTACATTTACCCTAAAAAAATTAGTCAAATTAGATTCTGCATGAAATTTTTTATTAATAATAGGACGAATAGAATTATTTATTGCTAACGCATAATCATTACTTAAAGTTTATTCATCTATGAAACTTCTTTAACAAATTGTATCTCGTGAATTAACAAGAAATAAAAAGTACGCTCATTTTGACTACGGACGTAGCCACAGTACTATACCTTAAACAGAAATACCTCTTACAGCTTTAGTGAAATCTACAACATTTATCACTGATATGAGACTTGATAGAGGAATTGTTGAATCTAGTTGATGCTTAATGCATCAATATGATAATGGAACTGTCAAATATTCCCTCACATCTGGTTACTATAGAAAAACTGTTATAGTATTGTATACTTTAATTATAAAAATTATAATATTAACTAAACAGTGTAAAGAGTTTAGAATTGCGCAAAGAAGATTAACTTTCAATATATTTTTCTTTAAAACTTTATTATTGTCAATTTTTATCTATGCAAAAATATAAATTTGACGTTCCGCATATATTTATTTCTCATAAATATAACATTTCAATAGGTATTCTTCCAAACAGTTGTTTTAATTAATAAAAATTGACAAGAAAAAAAAATTATTTGCAAATCATAGGAGAATACGTAGAACGTGCATGTGTGGTTTTTGAAAAAATGTTTAACAATAACGCAAAGCTCATGCAAAACGCGTTGTGTCGAATTGAACACCAAGAGGTTGCGGGGAAAGAGCGAAAATGCAAGAGGAAATGAACGAGAGGGAGAAAGAGAGAAAGATAAAGAGAGCAACCGATGAAGGAAGGGGTTCGCTCTAAAATAATAAACTATGCGTAGGAACTGCTACGCACCAGGGCACAGTGTCGAAAGCCGGTGGGGCGCGACTTTACATTGCACAGCAATGTCGTGCACCCGCACACGCGCAGGAAATTTCGAAACTAGAAGCCGTTGCCCCTCACTCCCTTCTCTATTTGTTTGTTTTATCATTTTTTTTATACATAGGCGCCAAAGGGGTTATAGATGGTCCTGGAAATTCTTTGAAATCTAGACCGAATGACTTCCTTTAAAAGACTTCCTCTAGATTTTTTTAAAAATAACTTCTTATTTCTTAAAATAATTGATAAATTATGAAGTTTAATAAAACATTTTATTGAACAATTTCATTCCCATTTTATTTACCATTTTATTTATATATTACGATTTTATGAAACCATAGAAAACCGTATAAAAGATGATACAGGGCACGAATGTAGGAAAGAGTTCGAGAGAGTAGATAACAGTTTAAACAAAATGCACAAACAATACTTACATCTTCTGAACAAATTATAATGTTGAGTCTGTAAAAATTCCTTTTCGTCATACTGGTAAGTATTCTTACCACCTATTTTATATTACTATTTTGAGTACTTACCATAAAAATTCAATGTGTGGTTTTTCCTATTTCTGATAGTATATAAATATATTTTCAAATCCCAAGAGTAATTACTGCAATATATTATTCATCCCGATTGTTGTAAACCAATTCAGTGACAAAAACTGTAAAAAATCAAGGATTTTTTCATTTATGAAAAAGATACCCCTGATAGTGTATTTATCACAAGATGCTTCAAAGTAATATTTTTCTGTTGTTTCATTATAAATGAAACTTGGAGCGATGCTATTGTCATGGCACTTATTGACATTGATATTTGAGTTATTTCATATATCTGTTAATGGATATGTAATATCATGTTTGTGACACTTTTTCACAAGTGAAATATCTATAGTTTAATGGTTTTGTTCGATCGCACTTTATTGTTTTAAAGTAACAATAATAAAATTAAAATTTTTCTTTCGAGGTTTTTAATTGATTTTTCGCTGATACAAAATGAAAAAAGAAAAATCATGTAAATATGAATCAACAGTTCCAAAGCTTCCTCTATAAGGAGATAAAAACAATATTTAGTATATCATCAAGGACTAATCAGGGCTTTGAAAATCATTTGTCGCCATTTGTCTGCGAATAGTAGTAATTTTCAATACTCAATTGTAGTAGTGTCAATAGTCTGCCACCTAGACTTATTACCAATATTTGTGCCATAAATATCTTAAACACTACAAAGCATATACCTGTCATAGTTAACCATTGACTTTCTTTTTAGGACAGATGGGTCTGACTAAAAGGGCCAGCTCTTGGGTTTCGCATCGTAGTAAAGAAAAGTATATATTGCGAAAAATAGTATGAACAATTTGTAAGTTACATCAAACATAAGGCAAACATATACCGATTGTCGAATTTGTCCCAGTATATGAAGAAAACTATAATAACTTGCAGAAAATAATATTCAATAAATTACCTATTTTAATTATTGCCAAATAAATTGTGAAGATATTGATACAGTATTATCTTCTCTGTCTGTGGAAATAAATAGTAAATAAAGAAATGTGGAGTGTAATTTTTCTAATAGTCATTTCGATAAAGTTAATTATCCACTTTACAACGACGTATTATAAAAGTGTGAAAAGGTTACTGAAGGATTACTGCTTCTATTAGATGTTTTTATTACTTTAGTAATGACGGTTGGGAAAGATCCAGGGCTCCAGCTGGTTGATAATCGCAACCAACCCTACAGAAGTGACAGCATGGTTGTATTAAGTAGGGGGTTTTTCACTTGTGGTACTCGGCATTTTATTAATCCTTATGTATATTATTTAAAACTTACTTTAAAAATAAGTTTCGGACCTTCTTAGTTTAGGACTAAATAGACTCAAAAATCAATTTTTCGTATAAGAATCTCCATTTTGAATAGTACATTCAGAATATTCTGAAAATTTTATAAAAAATAAAGCAAATATATGCCTCTAGGATACATACAATGCTCTAAACTCTAAATGTCTCAATCTGAGATTTAAATTTTGATAAATATAAAAGAAAAGATAATCCAAATATAAAATTTTGCACAAATTCTGGATATGGTATTAAAAATAGAAATTTAAAAAAAAAACATTTCGCTAGTATTCAAATAAAGTGAACTAAAGTGCATTATAGTAAGCCGATTGTGGAACCTAAAAAATACAAATCTTCAAAGTATTCTTTGTCAGGTAAACTTGTATAAATGTGTCAAAACAAAAAAAAAACCACTGCCAATACATTGGCACTTAGGTTCCTCAAACTTTATATATTATTCCACTATTATTTTGTCAGAATAAATTAAAATAAATTTTATTCCTAATATATTTTTATATAACAAAAAAAATCTTTAAATATCTACTTTACAATTACACTGTATTGCATCTATAATAATAAAAGAATCGTCAATATACATAACATTTTCTATTGACTTCTACAATCATTTACCGACGGAGTTACCAGCCACGCATCGAGCATCGTTATCGCACGGGTATCCATACACTTACTCGTCTTGTATTATAGACATCTTTATCGTACGGGAGACATAGAATATTTTTTGAAAATTAAATCCAATATTGTTTTAAATTATTTAAATAAATGATTAAGACTTGGAATATATTTTTCAATTGTTCTTTATAAAATCATTGCAGAATAATATAATAAAATATTTTTTTAAATCTAACATCATTGGAAATTGTAAGACTTCTTCGGGGGACAAACTCGCATGGAGGACGTAAAAATGGTACATCATTACCGAATTGAAGCGTGATAAAGATAATATAATAAAAATCACATAGACACATTGATTTTTATAACACCTTAATTTATTATGTAGATTTAAAATAAGGATAATTAACAAAAAGCAAGAAAGTGGTCATTGGTAATAAGTAATCGATATTAAGCTGCAAAGGTATTAATCAATTTTCAACAAAAATATGACTTG
>JAYJLV010000001.1:14865193-14893332 GCA_036873485.1 Torymus texanus | reverse complement strand
CTTTAAAACCTCTTTGGAATTTCTTGTTTCAGATTTACCAATCCTGAGATTAACTGTCCCCAATGAGGCACGGCTTTGTTTTTAAACGCCAACTTTGACGCCCTCTGGAGATGAAACTACAAATTAAAAAAAAATTTTTTGATAATTTGAAGACTAAAATGATAATATAAAAATAATTTGTAATGATATCTAATAAAGAAGCTGAGAAAAAAATATTTAAATTTCTTGTTTTTCTTCACCGCTCTAGGCGGTACTAGTACCTTAAACTTATATGTATAAGATCGAAAGAAATGGGCTGAGTCGCGATACTGTACTAGTCAATGACACATTCAAAACACATGTTTACTCGGTGGCATAAGTAGGTTATACTGTTGTTCTCGTTTATTTTTGGAGGATATTCACGAATTTAATTATGATGAAACAGAGCAATAAATTACAAAATTATCAATTTTTCAACGAATTCATACTTAATCAAGAAGATTTCTATTTTCATGACATTTCTATTAAATTTACGACCTTTACGTCATACTGTAAATGTTAATCAGCGCAGTGGTAAGTAGGTACTAGAATTTTGAAAATTCTCATGTTTATATACTAAAAATTTGTAAAATTAAAATTTGTATCTAATTATTGTACATATTTGATATGAAATCCTTCATAAAATGATGGACTTATGTTGTTATGCCGCGCACAAAATCTGAAAAATGAACTTATGTGATTACGTTTTGGGTATATCATAGCTTTAGAGCAATATTTTAGCTACTACTGGCAGTTTTAAACGAAAAAGACCTATTTGAAGATATAAAATCTGCGGTTTTCCCGATTTTCAAAAAAATGGACTTATACAGTTATGCCTCGGTGCCATAAATATATGAAAGGACACTTTGATATATATATATATATATATATATATATATGTATTTTTTTTAATTGAAAAGCTGTAATTATTTAAATAGATGGTATTTTAAATTTTTTATAGTTTTAGGTAGAACAATCGCTAAAATTTTATGAAAATTTTAAAAATACGAATAAAGTAAAATATTTATTACTCAGCTTTTACATGATTTTAACGATGATTTTGGGGTCAACAAAGCAAATTATTCAAAGATTCAAGGTTATGTAATTAATTTAGGATGAATTGCTTCCTCCTAGAGGAAGATTTGTGATAGTAATTTTTTGAGTTGTTCTAAAAACACTTTATAATTGTTTTCCGAGGTGTTAGGAATCAAAATACATGGTTTTTGAAAAATGTCTGTATGGATGTGTGTGTGTGTGTGTGTGTGTTTGTGTGTACGCCTGGATCTTAGCTTCTACTCGGTCGATTTTAACCGGACAGGTCTCATTTTTTTGTTTTTTTTTTGTAATTGCGGGTCAAAAATCCGTTTTTTGATTGGGCCAAAAATTTATTTTCGCTTTTTTTTAATGATAGGATCGAAATATTTTAATAGGATGGGTAGCATTCGAAAAATAATTAAAATACCGATATTTTCGAAAAAAAATTTGTAACCATCACACTTCTTTTTTTACTAACAAAAACGTGTTCTTTTTTTTAAAGCTTACAACTCCCAAACTAAACGGTCAATTTGTTTTGCAAAAATCATGATAATGCAGAATATAAATAACTAAATCTGTAAAAATTTGAATTCATTGTGTTGATTAGTTTTTAAGGAAAAAATTGAAAAATGAAAAAAAATGAGTTATATACGTCCAACGATTACGGGTGTTAAATTGTCTTAACAATTCCTTGCAGAGGTAGATTATGGATAGCTCTCAGCAGGTTTCTTTGGGCAAAATCAATATTTCATAAATTTCAGAGATATTTGAGGTTAAAATATTTTTAGCCTTTTTTCAAATCGTAATTTCTCAAGAACGGCTCTATGTATCTGAATCGGATGACTAGCATTCGATATTATAATACATATCTATGGCTTTCCGGAATATCCATATATCTGCACTTCTCATGATTACGAGAAAATCGGATTTTAGTTTCGCATCGCTGTTTAAAATCAAGACAAATGAGATTGAATACAGCACTGCATTTATGATTTCGCATCTAAATGACTCATTTTTTACGATAGTTACTGAACTCATTAGTGATCATATCTCAAAAATCGACTGTCACTTATAATATGGTCTTAATAACTTATATTGTTTTTCCATTAATTAATAAGGATGAAAAAAATAAGGTAGAAGGTAAAAAATGTTTTAAAATGTCAAAAGATAAAAAGATGATTGGATAAAATAATTAGCAAAAATGACTGCACCTTATCAATTTTTGTTACATGATAGAAGACTATTTAAAAGTATGAAAAATGGCATAAAATCGATTTTCAAAAATTTCTCACTTATATCGTTATTCCGGGAAGCCACAGATATATTTTCTAAAAAAAATTTTCTATCTCTCACGGCTCGTTTGTTATTAACAAAAACATGTTTTTTTAAACAGCTTATCACAAAAGGTTCGTGAAACTTAAGTAAGTAATATACTCCCCTAGTACGTAATAGGACACCCCCAAATGAATAACTAATTATTCTTTTATAGTAATTTTTATTATAAAAAATTACTGCAATTGTCAATTGACTTTTCTCGTCATTGCTGCCTGTATGACCGTTTTTCCCACAGTCTTACAGCGAGTTTTCAATCATTATAAAAGTGAGATTCAAATCATTATAATTAAAAAGAATAAGCAAATTAAGTGTGAGGAAGCCACAGGCCAATGAATTGGCGACGGTTTTTTGCTTATCGATGCAAAGAAAGAGACTCTAAGATCTTTTTTTAAATAAAAAAAAAATTAATTCGAAAAAATGTAAGCAAGGTTGCAGTACTTGGACGCCCTATGTCTCATTGTATGCAATACTTGTACATTGTTTTAACGCAGTACTCGGACATATTTTTTTAAATCTTTTTGACTATTGCATTACACGAACTTAGCAGTATGCAAAGTCGAACAAAAATTTCCCTATACCTTCTTCTCAAACATAACCTCAATAAATTTTTAATTTATTTTGTAATAATTTTAACATTTGAATCCACTCAATCTTGATTGAACTACATAACTAATATTATAATCAACACAAATGAATTAGTCCCTTATAAAATTGAACAGTAGTAGTGTTTTGTTTACTGTTGCCCGAGTACTGGTGTCAATTTTCTCTTTGCCCGAGATTGGGTATTTTACCTGAAATAGTCCTAATAATATTTACATAAAAGCATTCCATTAGATTTTAGCTTTAAACGCATTTAAAAATAAAATATTTTCTGTTTATTGTTAAATGTATTTTAAATATTCATTAATAAAAGGGATCCAGTTTGAAAAACATATCTCATCAAAATTAAAAAATAGTACATAAGTAAATACCTACAAAAACTGTAACAACAAATAAATTACATGAATATAAAACTGTAATATTATCAGTCGTTGCTGTACTCTGAAATCGACATTCAAGCAGATTTAAACTCCTAAAATATCTGCTAATGAATTTCTTTTAATAAAACCAAACACGCTTAAGAAAATATTTATAAAGACTACTGTATTTATCGTTTATTTCGCTAATATGATTTTTATTAAATCAATTAAACTCTCAAATGAAGAATGTTATTTTTAATAATTTTAGGCACGCGCGCGCCTTCAGGACGGACAACAATGGAGTCTTTGTACGCGCGTTAACGCAACTTCTAGCAAGATTGTGTGCATTCTCTTTTTACATTCGAAGAGGGCATCTGTCGGACGCGTGTAACGTCGTAAGTGCCTACGAACCACCCAACGTAACCGACGAATTATAATCCGTAGGCGTCAATCTCGCATGGTCATCACGATTTTAAACTTCTCTCTTGTTCGCTCAGTCTCTTTCTGTTTCTCTCTATATTACTTTTTCATTTATGTAACTTTTATACGTTTCATAACATTCATTCATTCGCATTATTTATTGTTCAACTACATTACTATGGTCATTTTGACAAAATCGATTTGATTTTATTCTTATCCTAATTAAAATTTATGCAATGAATATTCTCTATAACTGGTTATTTGTTCTAGCAATGGTCTAACAGTTCGTAAAACAAAATCATTAGTACACGACGATACGATATAAATTTTTCGGACCAATTCCTTGTACTACTTTTAAAAAAGAAAAAAATTATGTTCATTTCAATATATCAGCGCATCATCAATGGCGCTTCAAACTTCTATATGAAAATACTATTCAAGACAGGCAAAAACCAATATTCAACAAACTTTGAAATCAAATCAACCCAAATCAAATATACTTAATCCACAATAAAAATACTTTTATTTAACAATTCTTATATCCTTCTAATACATATTGCCCTCACCTTACCTACACTCTCACTCTATCTCTTTTCACTTCCTTTCTTCGTTATTCTCTTCACATCTTTCTTCATTTCACCTCCCCCTCCACCTCCTTCTTCCATTCTCCTCTCTCGAGATACCGCACGTCTGTCGAATGATAGGAGGCATCCGTCGCTTCGCTTCCCTCCTCCTCCTCCTCGCGTATTTATTTAAGACACCTTTCGCCCGTGCGCGGATATAAACGCGTCTTATCCCATGACGAAGTGGATCTTCGCTTGCGCGGGGTGTGGAGACGTGACGATGAATCGAAAGGAGCTACCGGGATAGCGCGCGTCAGGTGCGGAAATTATAAACGTATATTTATTTAGTGTATGCTCTCGCCGGTGATGGGGCAGCTGAGCTTATGGTTTAAATCAAATAAAAAGCTTATACTGAGAGAGGCATGACCAGGGCTATTTGTGGCGTCGTGCAGTCTTGACTGAATCGTTCGTTTAGAGGATTATACTGTAGTAAATTGATAACGCAAAGTAACAAAACTATTCGTATTAATACATATTAAATAATTATAACTTATTGTAAGAGTCTTTTTCACGTAATGCAATTAAGTATATTTCTGATTAATGTGTTATTGGAAAAAAGTAAACATGTATATACTTATATCTATATAACGCGATAAAAGAACGATGTCTCTATATAGTGAGTGGAACTGGAGAATTCAAGTTTTCAACTACAGCGAAACTACTACAAAACAATAAATTTCGTATATCAAACCAACGAAATCTTTATAAAAGAAATATGGTAATTGTCCTAAAACAACTTGTTTGGCCATAGACAAACAAATAGATTCGCAACATTACCGCTACAATATATATTCATCGTAGCCACGCGCCCGAAAATACATCAACATAGATAAACTTTGCTTTTCGACCGACGATGCCTCGGTCTATAACTGCTGTTTAGCGCGGAAGGAAAAACGAGGCGTGTGACATTTGTTTGTGTTATACGGTAAACGCGCGCATCCGACACTTGTCCGGAGGGAGAGTGTCGGATTTTTTTCCTTGGGGATAGACGGCAGCGTTTTAGGAATGTTTCTAGTTGACTGGATGAAGAGTAAGGCTGGAGAAAAAAATTTGTCGAGGAATAATTAATCGTAGGTATTACAATCTTGTAATAAAAGAAATACTACTTAGGTTATTAAAATTCTGTTATATAAAATTATAACTTGATAAAGATTATAACATTTTTTATACTATAGAATTTTCAGTATTTTACATAATTTTTTATCAATCAAATTTAAAACCCGAATTTAACCGAGAACTTCATTTTCTACGAATTTAAGCTATTACAGAAATCACAATTCTAAGAAATGGCAATAAACCCATTTTTAAAATCTTATCTTAACGCAGTACCTATCTAATAAAACTTTGCCTTTCCTCGTGAGTTCATCCGAAATAAAAAGAAAATCGGAAGATCCGAACACAAGGATTTATAGAGGGATATTTTCCACAACGCACGCGCTCGCAATACTACACGGACCGCCCATTCGATCCCTTTTGTCTTAGGCTGATGGGCCATCCGGTTCCGGTTTTTATCTCGAGACCCATGGGGGGCGCACGTGCATTGTTGGACTACACGAGCCGCACATGTGTGCGACATGTCTTTCGAAGATCGACTGAGAGATTCTTCTTTCGCTCGGGGCCGTCTTGCGGTCTTTATGACGGGCGTGTATAGGAAAAAAATTTTGGAAGAGGAGAGAGAAAGACAGCAGCGCGTTGAACGTTAGACCGTTACGATCGAAAAAAAGTGTGATTAAAGCGTAACTTGACGAATGGAGTATTTATCGTTAGAGCTCTTTTTTTGCTTTGTGACATTTTGGAAACAAAGTGACGTTTCGGTAGCTTTGAGTGATTTAGTGAGTTTTTGAAAACTTTGAGAACGCATTGTTTTGAGCATGACGAGGAGCATGGTACTCAACTGCAAGTTTTGAAAGTAAAAAACATGTTGTAAAAGAGAACATTATCTATGCTCTATTATACAAAAATTAACGTCATAATAGTATAGTAATATTATTAAACATTACCTACTTACATATATTTTGAAAAAATTATCTGTATGATTTTTTTATATAATCATATTTTTTTTACTATATACTATTATAGTAATTGAATCTTATTATTGTGAAATTATTTTAGTAAACAACTATTTCTCGTAGATTTTGCATATATCTCATAATATTAAACAACAATTAGACCCAGTTATACCTCTCTAAAATAAAACAGAAATGATCACGATTAACAATTACCCACCTATAACGAAATCAGCATCAACTCAACGTTCCGAGTAAAAAAAGACCACACAACGATCCAAAGACATCACGCACCCAATCAATCTTTTCTATCTCTCGATCAATCCCTTGCGCAAGCCACAAACCGCGTTGTTCTCGCCTCACTCACTAACAAAGCCAGTGCTCTATCTCTCACATCATACATATAAGTACCCATAATACGAACCATCGAATGATCGGAAAACAGCTATACTCGTGCGTTATTAAACCTAGTACGCAAAGGCCTAAGCGCAAAAAGGAGGTCAAAGAAACTCCACAGTGATTTCTCGATTTCCTAATAAACGGGTAAATAATTTCGGTCACGTTCTCGGTTCGTCGCACAATGCAGGCCGGGCGTCAAATAGGATTACAGTAAGCCCGGCCCGAATGGCGCGAGTCAAAGTGCATAGTCGCGCGCGCGCGCAAGCGAGTATTTTGCTAGGAGGACCGAGGAATAAAGAGAGAGAAGAAGAAGTGAGAGCCCTGACAGGTGAATGGGATCCACAAGCCCACGAGGTATATGATGTACCCTTTTGGTATATATATATATACAGGGTTGTGGGCGCGCGTGCGTTCCCACGTTACGAGTATTGCGCTTTTTGGGTGCGGGTTAGGACGGATTGCGAGTGCGGTGGTACGATTTTTCACGCTTCTGAGAGTTATTATTGTGGCACTTGCGCCGGTAATGCCTGACGGGTAAGACATTGAGGGATCTTCTTAGACTGCTTTCTTTAGAACGATATTGTATCTGAAAATTGTATTGTATTTATTTATCGATGGATATTATTTTAATTGAATCGTTACAAGAAAGCTGTTTTGTTATATAAATTTATTTAATCCATGTACAATGGTAATTCATTTATTTTTGTGAGCGTTTTTCTTAATGTGTTTTATGATTAATTTTATATTTTTAAGAAGAATTTTAAATAAAAAATATTTTTGTGGAAAATTTCCCATATCAATTTGTTAGTAAGCCATTTACTCATGGACAAAATCAAACTTATAATTGGAGTACAATTATTTAATAATATTATAATAATGAAATAAAATTTTCCTGAAAATCACATTCTTCAACTATATACACATAAATCTAATCTCCTAACACCCAATAAATTAACCATCCTACGACATTTCAACAAACAAACTGAATTCTCCATTCCGCTCTCAATCCAATCATGCCCAGGCACGATTATAGCACAATAAAACCAAACGGCACAACTCTGAAACAATATTGAAAAAAAATCCAACATGCAGCCTGAAAAATTTCCAGAAATCCCGCGACTTTTTCCTCCCAAACGTAGCTCGATTTCGTGGAAAGCCAATATATCGGTCGTATATCTTCTATATAAAACGTACGATACGCAACGCACGCGCACGCGAGTAGTTTATAGTGAGATCCGTTATAATTCGGGAGTTTTTGGAATTCGGGAGTGGCGATGCGCTGCTGCAGCCCTTTCACGAAAATACATCACCACCTCAGCGACGCGGGATATGGGAAGCCGACGTGTAAACTACCGACACTTCCCTCGTCTCGCCGCGTATGTAAGCGTTTGGATTATTCTTTTCCCCTCGTGAAGATCTGCCTTCTTTGCGCGCTCGCAACTGTTTATGCCTTAGCAAAGGTAAACAGTGCTCGCGAGTTTCTTTTTTTATGCTCGACAGGTCTTTCACCCGTTATCGAATTGAGAAAAAAAGCTATTGTAGATTTCAACTTGTATTAATCTTAAAAGCAATTGTTAATTAATTTTCAATATAGTGTTCTGTATTTCCACTGTTTAAAAGGTAAAGTGGAATCCCTACACATATTGAAATTATTATAGACATATCGCATGTCATTCAAAGATTGTCAATACAATGGCATTAGTTGAGTATCATATTTTTATGATTCTATAATGATTTTACTACAATTATAAAATATGGTTTAAACTTTTATATATACATGGAGAAGAATGTTGTAGTAAAAGTAGCCACGTCTCGTTGTAAAAGTGAGACAGACTTGAAATTCCAAAAAAAATTTTCTTCGTCGTAGAAATTAGTATAATTTTGTAGCAATTTTTAATATAAATTAAGTAATTTTTTTAATATTTCGAGTCTGTTTCACATTTACAATCAGACGTGGTAATCATGTAATAAAGTTTAAAATCATTTCACACATTTTAATAACTAGATCAATCGCGTACATCGCATATACTCACCCGATCCACCTATTTTAATCTTTCCTAAATTATACCCTCTCACCCATCCACGCGTCGCCTTATAAATCATAAATCTCTAATCGCCTCAGAACATCCGCAATTCATTAACGTCCACCACCTTCAATCGTAAAGTTTCGCAACGCTTTCTACTCGCGCTAAAATAAATCCCGCACGAAACGAGATCAGCAATATATACCTCCGAGCCTTTGATTTTTCGCAAAAGCCGGAAAAAGGTAGAGGGGGCGGAAAAGACGAACTACGACGGCTCTCGATCGGCCGGAAAATTGCAGCAGCAGTAGCAGCACAGACAGACGACGACGTATATAAACGTGGGGCAAGTCTCGTGCAGCGAGAAAGCCTCGCTCTGCCGAATTATTTTCGCGGCCGATATTTCCATCCGTTCTGCCACCTAAACGCCCCGGCTCCCAGCCAAAGTCAACACTGCCACTCTGCGTGCTCGCACGCGAGGAGAGTGCGAGCTTCTGTCTCTATACCTTTTTTCGCGTGCCTCCGCGCGCCGAGTCCCTCCTTTTTCCCGTATGTGTGGACCGCTCGATGGTGTGTATAGCCGCTGCGTACGCACTTTCGGCTTTTTGCATTGGGAATAACAATTTTGCGAACTCTTGCTTGCTTTGATTCGGCCAGTATAGTTTGTTGGTAGTTCGAAAAATCGTTGGTCCGAGTTTCGAGAAATGAAAAAATTTTCATTTTATGTGCAGAGTACGGCCGAGTAAAAATTCGGAATAAACATTTTCAATTTAAGAGGTCAAAGCACTTTTATGCTGAGAAATTAAGAGAGACGCAGTCCTTTGAAGATGACAAGAACATTTGATAACAAGAAATACGATAACGTAGTATACAAGTCGACATTTCAGAACCATGTTCTCTTGTTTATTGCTGGCATTCGTTCACACGATTTTATAACATTTCCGAATCTTTATACATAGTACCGTGAGTATTTCAATGATGTAGTATATGCTACAAACTTTCTTATTATAGTTCGAACGTCTTTTTGTTTATCTACTTTGTTACTTTGTTTAGATATCCGGTAAAGTGAGTTGTCATTGACAATTTACTTGCCAAAATTTCACTACTACAGCAGTTTGTCATCAACATTTCAACACCAATACCTTACATCAACGAATACAAAACCTTTATAACTGTATATCATTTGAATGCCTTCTTAATAAATACCAAGAAATTATAACAATTTAACCCTTACTGAGAAAACGTCACGCAAGAACATGCGAATCATCGACGTGTTCGTAGAACTCGCGGCGCGATTAAAAAAGAGAGAATCCTCACGCCCGTGTGGCATACCAAAAATAGAAAACGAAAAAGCGAAGGGACGAAGAAAAAGTGACGCGCACACGCGAGTCAGCACCGAAATTCCAGCGCGAGATATCCGTGCTCCTCTCGCGCGTATATTCTACTCGACGAGGAGTCCAGTATAAGGAGAAAGAAAGATCTCTTCGGCAACGTGTGCGAGGACGAATGAATGAACGGATGAATGAAGCGCTCGCAAGTGAGCGGGATCGAAGGAGCAACTCGAGGACCCATTGGCCACTTCAACGTGCATATTATATTATATACACATTCGAGGCGGGCGAGCTCGTCTCTTGCGCTCGCACGCGCAGTGAAAAGCGAAAGAGATATCTCTTGTATATAGGAGTGCGTTGCGAGCTTTTTTTCTTTCTTGACTCTTTTCCCGTGAGTAGCCTTGGCTCTCGTCGTTCTGTAATCGATGCTCGTTGTGGAGTGGAGAATTTGAAATGTATAATTTGGCAATACAGTGGATCTGAATATCGGATTGCTTAATTGCATAGGGCTAATCCTTTTGGCGGTTAGTGATGGCCGTGAATCGATGGAGCAATTACTAGTCTCTTTACGAGTAATGAAGTTCAGTATTTGAGGCATTGGTTAGAGATTTTTTTTTAATATTGGTGAGATCTTATTATAAAGAAAATAAAAACCCAGGAGATCCGTGTATCTTTTAATAATTGAAAATTATGAATTTTATCAATTGATGTTCAAACTATTTTAAAGTATATGCATATAGATGAAAAAATGTCGTCAGAATGAACAGTATTTAATTCACACGAAATCAGAATAAAAATTATACTTTTTACAAAAATAATAAATAAAGTGTTTTCGAAAAAAATAGGTTTTACAACCGTACTTCTATTTACCAAACCTAAATTTATGTTTTCCGAAGTTTGAATTAACTTCAACGCTGAGTTAAAAATAGATCTTTAAATGGTTCAAAAACAAAGCTAATTGATACTTAATTTTAGGATCACAGGGCCTTTGAATGAATCAAAATTAGCTTATTTTTATTTTCAAAGAAAATAAGTATCAGTATAAAATAAGGTAATTCATGGGTCATTCCATAAATTGTTTATGACTCCTTAATTTCATTTATAGAAACTTTCTATTTCATGATATACGTCCGTTCACAAAAATAATTTCAATATGTATAACTGACAAACCATTAATTCTCAGCAATATTCTACTTTTTTTTACAATACACTTAATTAAATTAACTAATCCCAAGCAATACGTTTAAGTCTAAAAAAATAAATTATAAATAATGTTATGACCTCCATACGAACCTAACAACCACCGATATCTCACAACCGTTCACTGACAAAATTAAATCATCACATTTGGCCGAGCTCTCGGTAGTTCTGACAGCATACGTTTAATAAATTCCTTTATCAACGGCAGGCATTTCCTTGCCTCTCTTTCTCTCTCTCTTACAAAGTACGTCTTTATTCCACCTCGCTGGCAGCCCAAGCCTCACAATGCTCCCTCTGGCTGCTCCTCCTTCTCCTCCCTTCCTCTTTAGCCATCTCCCGCTATTTTTCTGTCTCGCTGTTTGATTTTTCTCTCTTCACTCCTCTTTCTCAATCGGGAGATAGAAGCTCGCTCGCTCGCTGGCGCATTATGCCAAGAGCTCGCATGGGCGCTCGACATTTTGCCGTGTCACTGCTGAGAGGCACACACACACACACACACATATATATATACATGGGGCCTCGATTTATTTTCATTTTTCCGAGCGGCCCCATCGACGCGCGCGCATATTAAAATTCGTATACATATACGCGCGAGCGCGCGCGTGACTCGCTTCACGAAATCGCCGTCATCGTCGATTGGGAGCGTTTTGAAAGGGATACGGCTTCTTGGGACCCTGACGTCTCTCTCACTCTTTCTCGTTCTTGCTCCTCGTATAGAGTGTATATACGCAGGTTGGGAAGGTAGCCATGGTGATTCACTTGCCGTGTGATTCTCACTCGAGTGTACGGGAGAAGAAGCTCTCTCTCTCTCTCTCTCTCTCAGTCGCTCTTTTTTTCCTTCTCGAAAATCATGCGGGGGTCGAGACGTGAAAATATTGTTCCTTCGAATAGCTGCCGGAGAGAGAAGGAAGTGTCCCGAGTGACTTTCTTCAGGGTAAATAAGATTGATATGTTTCTGCTTTATATTAATCAGCACTTTCGTACATGCGAGCAACCGCGGGATCGAGACGCGATCGTCTGCGCGACGACGTGAAAGACGTAAATTAGTGGTTTTGATTTTCATCGCAGTACAAATAAGGTCGCGAGGAGAGAACTGACGGCTTTGTCATCCCACGGCTGTGTGGATGTGTGAGCTTTACAGGTGCCCCGTGGGTATATGATGGTTAATGGGAAGGATTTAGAGTCTCATTTGGAGAATGGAAAATACTTACGTGAATAAACTTTATCCGTGCAAGACACACGGCTTCTACATCCCACTTTCTAAGTGGGAAAATATTTTCTTCGTCTCAAAGCTGCCATGGATTGTACTATACGCATTAATAACGATATTACGAACATTATTATTACCTATTTTTTTAAGTTATTTCCCTCTATAATACTCCTACGCAAAAAACAGCAATGCCAATATATTGGTAAAAATAACGTGTGACCTGTAATATATATGGCTCATATTTTACCAACGTTGTATTGATATAATGTTTCAACAATGGCGCACACGGTACAATGGTAAAATACATAATCAGTTACATTAACTTTTTCTCCGATCCGTCATTCAAATAAAAACGGTGCTTTGTGATTTCTACCACATATTAATATTCAAATATTCTCCATAATATAAAAAATTCTTTGTACTAACCACATCCCCAAAATTCGAAAAATTTATTCCCGCGCATGCACTAATAACCCTGGTCCGTTACAACAGTAGAAAATTAGTACAGCTATAGTCACCGCGCAAGGAGAAAAAGATCACGAAGATTCCCGATCGATCACACATGCACGTGATCGGGACTACACGTCAACGAAACCATCATCGGCGATCGATCAACGGGCGGAGAAGAGCGAGGAAAATTGTGGGCGCGCTTTTCTCACGTAAAAAAGTAGCGCCGAAAGGCTCGTCCTTTTCAAGGAGTCAGTTAGTTAATTTCTTGGGGCGGAGCCCACACCGACAGGTTCGTTTAAGGATGCCAACGAACGAACGGAAGCACGCGCGCTAGACGTGACGGCGCCGACGCGGTTTTCGGTTACTCCCTTGATTTTTTAAAGTCTTAAAATGAGAGTTTGTTATGGTGCTAAATGGGGAATATTTATTGTGCATTGGTGACTTTTTATAATTATACTTTGTTGAAACCGGAGATATTTAATTTTAATTCTTAATTCTATTAGTAGTAAAGTTATATCAATGCTTTGATTGAACTTTACTAAATTCAATTTTAGTTTTTAATTTTGAAATTAAGAGTTTAATCTTTTTTCCTATAAATTGCAAGTGTCATGCAAAAAAGTCTTTCCAAAAACACAAATTACAAAAAGAGAACCAAAAAACTTTCAACTACTGTTGTTATGTACTATATTTTCAAAAATTAACATAATTTTTACTACTACAATAAACCGAACAATTACACCTACTAATACCACGCCTAAATCTAAATAAAGAACCTGCCTTGGAAATAATCCACTGCCACCACGCGAGACGACTCGCAAAATAAGAAGATACAGCTTTAATCCTACGAATTACACGCACGAGCACTCGAAGCCCGTATAATACACACCCGTCTGCCGAAACCTCGTTTTCAATTTGCTCTCTTGGCTAGAGGTGCGCCGTTGGTATATATGTATATACGAGATCGAGCCGTCAGCCGCTTAAACGGCCCGTAAGACAAACGAGCGCTCGTAACGCTTTTACGCGCTTTCTTTTGACTTCTCTCTGCTCTCCTCGCGCATCTGCGTACTCGCAGCGATCCTCTTCCTTTTTCCGGCTTCTCCCTCTCGTTCAAGCCCCATTGCCTCGTTGCTCTTTGACAGTCGCGTGCGCGCGCGTAGCAAGATTTTTTCGGCTCTCCTCTTTCGCTCTTTTCGTCGTCTTTCCGTTCGCCGTATTATATACTCGTGGCAAAGGAAAGGTTAGACGCGTGCGTGATTTTTCCTGATGTCTTTTCCGGCTCCGCCTACACAAATTAACGCTTCTGAGTAGGGTATCAGTGTGTATGTGTGTGTGTGTGTATGCGTATAGGATACTGTGGTCGCGGTCCGAGACAAAACTACGCGTGTAATCGAACTGTTTGTTTTGCTTGCCCGCGAACGCCGCGGAACAATTGGCGCGGGGGCGGTGGCGAGAAGAATTTTCGACTGATTGTTGTTGCACGAATTCATGACTATTGGCTTTGGCTCACGCGCGGATGTATTAATTAGGCCTGCCGTACGCGTGCGATGTTCTCACGGTGGCATGAAGACAGTTCATTTATTTTTAAATACTTTAGCAGTGACGGAAATAACTTTTTAAGGCAATTTTAATATCAATGGGGCTATTATTGACTGTTTGGAATGAAACACGGATTGTTTTACACTTTAGCAGCGTGGTAAGGGTGCGATTGTGAGTGTAATTATAAAGTGATAGAAATGAAAAATATTAAACAAATTCTTGTTTAAATAATTGACGTATCTCCGTTACAAAGTGTAATAAATCGTCTATTCATACTTGCACCTACTGTTCTTGCATATTTTTAGACGACTTGAATTAATCAACAATTTTTCAACCCTATATCTTTCACAAACAAATGCTTTCTTCGTTCCAATTTACGAATAAAATCAATAAACGTTATCAATTCTCACTCCCACATAATTTCTCGAACAAAAATTAAAACAATTACAAACTCATCCGTATTCCATCTCAATTTATCCCTCAAAAGTCGAAGCAACTCCGCATCTGCATAGCAAAACCCTCGAAGTCACTTCCACCCGTGCACTAATCGAGCTGTACTATACGCCAAGGGCCACCGCAGGCAGTCCTTATTTATTGACACTTCCCGCGAACGTCAAAGGGGATCGTGCGATCGATTGATGTTCGATCATCTTCTCTTCCTCCCTCGCAGATCCCATCATGCATATAAGTGGCGCGTCGATGCAGCAGCCAAGTGCTACCGCTTGCTACTCTGCACGGGCCGCGTGTTGTGTCAACAGCGCGCACTGCCAGCATCAACAAGATGCGGTTACAAGCTACCCGCGCCTCGTCGAGATAGACGAGGTGCACTCGTCAAAGTTGCATTTTAATTGGGTGATCTTTTTGGCCCACGCCGTCTGATGATCATAAGGTGTTCGAGGTGCGCGAAAGAGAGATAGAGAGCTTGTTGCCGGAACGGTGAAGGTGTGTATTGTAGAGGTGTTTTTACTTGAAATTAGGTGTAAATAAGACACGAGCGCGAGATGTACGCTGAAGAAGCGTGTGTAGTATAGAGCCTGTGGCGTTTTTGCGAAGGTTTCGCGAGCGCGTGCCCACTTACTGTCACTCATATTTCTTGTACTACTTAAAAATGATACAATTCAAGACTGAAATGACACTCTTGTTACTTCTGTCGTACTTTCAAAGTTTTTCATGTCAAAGAGAGTGGACAAAATAATACTAATTTCTAATTGATTTATTGTAATTTTATTTAAAATATTGCTATAAATATTTCTAATAATTATACAACTAAAAGGGTAGTGTAATATGTCATATAAAATTTCATATCAATACATGAAGCCACAAAAATTGACCACCTCATTATATTACACTTATTCGAAATTTGCCAAATGCACATACACACACCAATCTGAAATTTAAGCTATAGGCACCGAACCCTCAAGTTTATTTATTTTTACCTCAAGCCGCACATACCAACGCAACCCCCAACGGAAACGCAAACGATGCGTCCTCGAAACCTCCGACGCACTCCTCTTCCTGAACTCTGCGCGCGTTCTCTTTCAAAATCACAAGCGCGAAGGTCCTCTAACTCATCCATTGTCGAGCCTCCCAGCTACTACGCCGCTCTATTCAAAATTCCGCATGCGAAACGCTTAGTAGTATAGCAGCAGAAGCGTGGAATTCGTCAGGCATCTGTGCACTCGTGCACTGAGAATATTTCGTCAATCGTCGAGTCGTTAGCAGGGCCTCGTCACTGGGCGCAGGCGCGCGTCTGCCTTGACTTCTCGAAATAATCATGTATCTCCTCGTTTCCGAGGCACGCGTGTGTTGCGGATTTTGCTTTACGAGCTGAGATGCAGTTCCGTCGGCCAGACGAACAGTCGCACTGAAATCCGAAGCTGCTGCTGTTGCTTGTTGGGTGCTGTTCTATAGTTGATTTAGCGCGTGTAGCTCGGGATGTTGCGTAAGAATGTGCCATTTATTGCGTTGTAAAGTGAGGGTTTATGGTTAAATGCGAGGTACTGCAAGTCGTTTATAGAATTGATGTCTTATTGTATTGTCATTGCCAAAAGCGTCTTATTTTCAGCAATCATTATATCATCTAACATTCTGAAATTGAATAATAATTATAAAAGTTTAGTATACTGATTATTAAAATACAATACAGAAAAATTACATATTATTACAGAGATCTTAATTTTACCTTTAGAATATCAAAATAATCAAGTAAATTTTGGCTTTTGAACAATTTGAAATTTATTAAAAGCTTTCATTGTTCATATGTATGTGTTTCTAAAAATTTTAAAGAACAATCATCAATTTTGAACTATGATTTTTTACATAAACCTACAATAGTTTTAACATATTAATCATTAAGTTCTGAAACCATTGCAACTCCAAAAGAGTATACAAAAAATTTAGATAACTTTTACGGTATTTAAGATAAAATTCTTTCCCAAATTTCTTATCAAAAACATTTAAAGTTTTTTCTTTCATAAACTCTCTATACATATTATTTATTTATAACTATATCTAAAACTAATTCAATCAACAATGAGACACCAAACCTTCAAATAATTATAATGATCCATTACCAATCCCACTTTTCTACACCGTGACACACAAACGCTCATCGTCATCCCTCATACCCCATCCGTCAATCCCCCGATACCTTATCACGCGGCAGAATCGTATCAATCCCGATAACACACGGACGCAGCCGTCCGCAAATCTTATACTCCGTATAGCAGCGACGAAGGAATCGCAGGTGGTCGGACTATACGCTCGCTCACTTATATCTATGTAGGGCAGAAGAAGACCGAGAGAGAGAGAAGAGAGCCTGTTTTCAGAGCAAACCGCAGTGAGCTTACACTCATAACAAGAAAAATATTAAATCAGCGTCGCCCCGACCGAGTATATGTGTGTCTGTGTCTGTGTGTGTGTGTGTGTGTGTGTGTGTGGGTCTGCTTCGGTAGCAGTCTCGCGGAATTCGTCCTTGCGCACATATACGCTTCCGTGATGAGGCGCACACGCGACGTCCCAGTGTCAATGTTCTGTTTTCAGAGAAAATCGCGATCGAACGAGGTTGTGTGCGTGCGTATATACTACCGCGTAGAGATGAGGTTTGTTTCAGCTTGAGAAAAGATAATGAATTAAGTGGTGTTAAGAAGTGAGAAAGAAAATGGAAGTTGTGATATAGGCGTTGGTGGATTGTAGAACTTGGGATTTGATTGATTCTTGTGATACTTCTTTTGTAAATGATTTTCAAAAAGAATAATATAAAATAAATCATCAAAAGTTTTAAAAATCAATACAAAAAGTATTGATACAGAAAAATTTAAAATAACACTATAAATAATTAAAATTATTCAAAAATAAAAATTTTATTTTCCGAAACTCTAAAATTTGATAAATCACTATTCTTACTAAACAATGCTAATCACCATCAAATTACCCATAAAACCATTCCAAACCCACTACCCTCTTTATGTCCCTCAAGACAACCTCTATACTCCCCCAATCCCGCGATAAAAAAACGAAACGATTACACGTATACGCTTACGGAGCAAATCTCGATCGGAATGTGTGCGCCTTTCTCTCTCTCTCGAAATACGATTTCACCTATCCATCCGCGAAAGGAGCTAAGCTCCCGTGCGTGTATGTGCGTGCCAGGAAACAATGAACATACATTGTGTTGAGGCACACCGCCGTGGCTAATGCAGCTCGGCGCCTTTTCTACCCTGTGTGCACCCAGGGCTGCCGACGAGCATCGTTTTATTGGAACGTAATAGCCCAGGCGACACGAGGGATTGTGAAGTGAGCGACGAGCATGTATGTAGCGTAGTCTGCATCCGTGCGAGTTGGGGTATTATAAAGTTTTTGGTTGAAGGAGCAGAGTTGCTTACCCAGGGTTCTCTGTTGCTTCGGTGGTTAATCGAGCTGATTTCTCGTAAATTTTGCTGTGAGAGAAAATTCAAATTGTTGTTCGATTTAGAATTTTTAATGAAATTAAGTACCGCGATACATAAGCTTCTTTCTTTACAAATATACTTGACTGTATATTTGTAAAGAAAGAAGCTTATGTAAATATTGTTATAGTTTTTTAAAACATATACTTGTATATAAGTGTATTTCTTATGATATAATAATAATATTACTATATAAGCAATCAAATTAGTACTTTTTGACAGATGATATATATGTGGAATCAGATAGAAACAAGGGGATGAGAAAAAATTAGTCTCGCGATTATACACTTATATGCAGGTGTTTATGTAGAAAACAGCACGGATGCGTACTAGAAACGAGACGGAATAATAATATAACTATATAATATGTATGTATATATATATATATATATATATATAATATTCAAGCTGATATAATATAGCAATTTTTTATTGACGCATGACTTTTTAATCAAGTAAATTATATTATAGTCACATGATAGTGACAATAGCTTATTCTAGATACATATATATGAAGAGAATTAATTACAGCTATGAAGGACAAACAATTGATACGTTTTGATTTGAGATCACTGAATATCTATTGTAAACTTCATAATTAATTTGCCACCTGTTTGTATACCTGCATATTATTGTCTCATATATTATACAATAAGCGTTATAATCAATTAATTTATGCATTAAACTACTAAAAAAAAGGCACTACCATCCGAGAATTACCAAACATATCCGAAAAATAAAAAAAAAATTACGAAAGCGTATACGTTACCACACCACCATACAATACCCCCATTACCAAAGAATGCCGAAATGAACGACAGACCGGAGCCAGCTTTACGCACATCAGCCATCACACAACCGCCGTCGTCGCGACCGCGTCAAAATTCGTCGAACGATCGATCGCAAAGTTCCCTCGGGGATGAAAAGAAGAAAACCCCTCGCGGCGTATCAAAATATCATAATATGAAACTCGCCGCGGGCCGAACCTTCCAATACTTATACGCGTGCGCGCAGCACGTACTTTGACGTTAAATCGAGCGTGCACACGCCCTCGCGTAGTACCTTTGATTCTCGGGAGCTGCAGGTCGCTGTATATATAGTACGTGTGCGTAGTTTCGCCTCCCGCGGTGTCACGCGTGCACTACCTTTTCTCCGTCGTATGGGATTTTTCTTTCTTTACGGCGAGGGATTCTTTTTTTTCCTTGGTTGGCGCGTGGATTTTTCGAGGATTTTATAAGCCGACGTTAAATGGCTCGGTTGTTGGACTGGAAATGGTTTTAATGGCTCTTTTGTGTGAATAGAATAGAATAGGCTGATGGTTCTTCATTTGGTAATAGTTAAGTGATTAGCGTCCCAATCGTTGTGCTGATCCTTTACGAATGTAATAAACATTTTAATTGAGCTTTGTGCGTGATAATTATATTGTATGTTAAATATTTAAAATCATAATGCACAAACGGTAAGCATATGGATATAAAATGTATATAAACTAAAAGCGTTATGCGCCATTTTCATTTTTCCGACTTCAATTTTTACATATATCTATTTACCATTTGACCATTTCAAACAAATTTTTATTTCTTTTAACAAAACTCTTTTTTATGACTACAAGTTTCATGTAACTCATGTTTTTGACCATACTCATCGCGAAATTAGCAATATTACCCATTCCACAAGTCTAATCGAGCTTAAAACACAAATCTGAACCCTAATAGCAAACTCCAATTGTCAATTTGTTCACATCACATCGAAACCATCATATTAACCATTCATCATCACTGATAACCAAACGAATATCCCCACGACAGCGCCTCACCATCACCTAAACCATGAATAGGCTGAAATAGTCCCAAGTCCGCGTATACTGTTTAAACTTTTCCCCCCTAAACGAGACCACGGTTCCGGGAACCGAAACCCGCCGTAGCTCGGGCCGTTTAACGAGGCCGGAACGCGTTTGCGCTTATAGCCGTCGGCTCTCGCGCGCGCGCGGGGTTGAACACCCTAAAATTAGCCGCCAGCGTACGCACGCGTGCGACGCGATATCTCTTCTCGGCCGTTTTGTATACTGCCGCGGTATAGCAACAGCAGCATGTGTAGCGGCGAGAGTGCGTGAAAAAATGCTTACATTATCATCCGTAATTTTGTAAACAGGCCGCCCGCTAATGGGTCGAGCCCTCGCCTCTCTTTTTTTTTTTTTTTCTCGACTCTTTTTTGTGCGGTACGCGTGTGGGTGGCCTCGTGGAAGCGACCGCGTGAGTTTCTTCTTCGATATGCGTATATATACGAGCTGCAAACACTTCCTCGAGATTATCGCGGTGAAATGGTTTTTTATACAGAGCTCTGTCGTGTAAACACGTATGCAGAGGAATCGCGTAGGGAGTTTTTGCGACCCACAGTTATGAAGTGCGGCCTTGATCTAGTTTTAAAATTTTTAACAAATATCGAAGTGGATTTAGAATTGTGTTATATTTAATGACTATAATATTGACAAGTAATGTAATTAATGTAAAGTTGGAGTATAAATTATTATTTACTATTTAATTAATATATATGCTATTCATAAAATTGAAAACATATAAAGTATGGTCTTCGCTAAACCATATCATCTAAACCTTTACTTCTACCTGTTGTTGTCAAAGAATACCTATTTATTATGCATAAAAATTATATATTATAGATGTTATGAATAATACAATCTTAAGTCAACATGCTTATATTTGATTAACGTGCCAAGTAACGAACTTGGTTTATTTTCTATCAAACATTTAAATTTAAGAAATATTATTTACCATCACATTATTAATAAGAAGAACAGTTGTAAAAACTTAGTTTAAATAAAACTACATGTTTGTTTCAACTCTCAATTATCCCATACTTCTTATTTTGCAATCCTTTCTTCTTTCAACATACATAAAAATTAATTTAAGCTTAACATACTGTTACGTACGAGATGGGAGGCGAGTGAATGAAATGAATAAGTCGCGTAAAAAATATGCGACAACCGGGATTCGAACACACGGACCCGAGGATTCTAATCCGGCACTCTACCAACGGAGCTAATGTCGTGAGACTTACTCGAAGGCCTCGCGCGCATCTTATTCTTATCGTTATGCTGACGCGTCAGGGCTCGGATGTACGGTCGAGCAGCTGAGCCCGTGACAATATACATCTCAGCAATTAGTCTAATAAATATATGGTGTACAAACTGTAGTTATTCTCGCATTGCAATCATAAATATAAAGAGAATTTCCATACCTACCTAGTGTAACAATGCTTTCAAAATAAATAGATAGTATCTATTGACATTCTATCACAAATTTGAAATTTTACAACAGCAATCTACAAAATATCCTCGAAAAATCGTCCGCCAGTATATTGGACCAATCAAAAAAATCCGTCCGACAAATGATTGAAAACTTTTGGAAAATACATATCGAAATAACAAAACTTTCGGCTCTCGAATCCAATTTCACCCCATATCGATTTAACATTGACAAACAATCGTCCAGTGTCTTTACTTTAGTCGGAAAACTGCAAGGGTTGACGAGAAAAAATTTCCAATCAACAACAAAACCATTTGTATTCCGTAAAAAATATCCGATAGCTCTAAACTGAACGCGCAATCCATCCGCAGTCGCGTACTCGCAACGCACAACGACGCGGCAATAAATGCCACAGATTGAAACAATATATAAAAGCGAAAAACGTCAAGAGTAATTTTCAACTCCTCTCGCCGAAATAGTAGCGCCTATATTGCACATATATATTGAGAGAACGAAACACATATAGAGGCGTGGAAGCGCCAGAATGGCCGTAGGACTTTTCTCGCTCCCAGCGGTTATTGCGGGTCAATTAAATTCGGAAATTGTGACGCGCGCACACATCGGCCTGCTGCTCGTATATGGCGCGCCCTATAACGTATGCGCGGGCGTCGCGCTTGTTTGCGCACGGCCAATTTAGCGTTTAATGTCATAATGTCGCGCCTGCGCGCGTGGGTGCGAGAGACGAGAGAGAGTGAGTGAGAGAGAGAGAGAGCTACCCTTGTTTGCTTTATTTTGGATTAAGCCGTCGGTAGCGGCGGATTCGCGACTTGATAATCGTTTTGCAATGTTTAACCGTCATTGTTTTTATTTCGCGAATTATAGAGGACATTAAAGCACGAGTGTGGCTATATACGGTGGGAAAAAATTTTTCCAGTTGTTTTTATAAGAGCACACAGGCGGGAGATTTTGTGTAAATCGGGTTTTAAAATTGTTTGGCGTTAATTGTATTTGCAGTGTGCATTATAGCGATGTTGTGGTGGTTATGAATATCGGTTATTTCGATATGTGTGAAATAAACATTCTTAATAAATATTATTTTGTTTATTGCTATTGTAACGAAATAATATATATAGTTGGTCGTCATTAATATCAGATTTTATTATATATTTATTTCTTCTTTTAATTATGCGATAATTATTTCTGTATTGCATTTTCTTCCACTTTGTAAGTTTAAAAAGTAAATGTGATACAATAATATAATACATCAAATTCATATTTATATATAAATAAACAATTAGTACCTTTATAGCAAAAGGAGAAGTAACATAGTTTTTCATAAAAATTATAGACTTAACAATAAAACAATATTATCTTAAATTTTAAATCAATATTGTTGAACATTGTTGTCAAACATTTTCCTCAATCTAACAATATTTTTTAATAAGGAAAAAAATTCTCATTTTCTTTAGCACGCTCTTACACGAGGAAAAATAAAGACCAAATATTTTTATTACCGTCTCTCCACAAATGTTTTTCATAATCATTAAAAGATTGATCCCGCTTCATTTCAATTTCGTCCACCTCGCGCGTAAAATTACGACGATTTCAATTAACAATAAAAATTAAAACTCAAACATTATAACCGATATATATACTCGTTCCCGATGTTTTCGCTGCCACCACCGCTACCACCATCATCACCATCGCACATACATCCAGTCGTATTTACATAAAGCAATTTTCATTTGGTATCTTTAAATATTCGCCGCAAAATCATTGACCATTCCCCGCGTGCCGTGCAATTCCCCGAAAACTCAATGTAAATTCCCCCCTTTCGCAAAACGCCGTTCCCTCTCGTGTTCACCCTCATACTATGTATACACACACATACGTTCGCGTTGCTCACCCCATCCTCCCAGGCATGTTGCAACGCAAAAAGTCCCTCTCCAATTTGCGCATCGCAGGCAATTCCGGACTGCGGCGAAGTTTAGCGTAAAACGCGCTCGGCTTGCTTCCTGCTCGCGACTAACGAAGCGAGTCACGCGTATAGGTATACACACACACACACACATACACACGAGCGCTTGCAAGCTCGCTCGCTCGCCCTCCGATGCGGGGGTATATAGGTGGAAGACGAGAGGCAGGTGGCGATTTTCCCAGGGACACCCCCTGGCGAATTGCGAAACTATATATACGTGCAGTGTTGTACAATATGCTTCCGCTAGCTCGATATATCCATCTCTCTGTTTATCTGACTCACTCGCTTGTTGCGGGGTGAATAGGCGGAGAAAAGAACTCGGCGAAAATTGCGTTTAGCGATATGCAGCTGGTGGCGCTTCGAGTTTAATTGAGTTGAGTGGTCCATGTAATTTGTTATTGGCTATTTACACGAATTCCGATAGGTACCGTAAGTACTGATTTGGGCGCTTGTGTGTATTGTTAATTAAGAAAAGAAAAGCATTAATTGATTATGAAGCTAATAAATTACAAATAAATTATATTTATTTTTATTGTGATTAAGAGTTAATTATATATGAAAAAGAATGTAATTTAGTTTTTAAAATTATTTTGCTATTGAATAATAACATTACTTTTATTTTAAAGAATTAATTTAACTCTATAAAACAAATAATAAAATAATGTACATTTTACTATTATTTAAACGGTACACAAATTACATCTAAGTATCCAAAAACAGTTATTGTTCTTTAAAACAATTCATAATGTAGAAGATATAATTATCAAAAATACATGTAACTATCACAGCCACAATAAAATTACATTCTCATATTTCTATATGAGAATGGTAAAGATTAAAATTAAAGATCATCAATAGTTTATGCGACCGAAGGGCCATTTAAAAAATCGTTTGACTGACTATTATGCGCTATTTATATATAAAAAATGAATTTAATGTCTGACGGGCTTTCATCTTTACCCGGCTGCACTAGAGTCAATATTTATCATCCATCTAAATCAGTCATTCACCTCGCACATTAAAACAACAATTAAATATTAAAAAAGTAAACAATAAAAAGTTCGATGAACGCATCGCTGTATTAGGAAAATATTGAACTTAAATTAACCTTCCACTTCTATATTTTCTTATATTGTTTAACATTTGCGTTGCTTCTGTCTCTTTTTACGTACACCTTAGCAGACTTTTTGTAACATCAGTGACTCATATAGGCCAGCGTCGTAAAGTTGAAAGAAATTTTTTTTATCCTTCTATTATTTCGTTTTTATTTTTCTGAAGAATTTTCGATAAATACCCAATATAATTTATAAGAATTTGTATTACAAAAAGTTTAGAAATAGCATATAGACGCAACGAAAATATATTTTGCAAACAATCATACGTACTGCAATTATACTGAAATACTATTAATCCTCAAAATAAAAGTGCAATAATACAATACAACAAAGTAAATATATCATATAAGTGCTACAGTTATAGACTAAACAATTATATACAGTAACAATCTTAATAACGATAACAGCATCATCAAAACGAAATTAATTTCAACAAGCCTGTCGGATGTAAGTCGAGCGAAACACCTTCCACACACACATCACCCCAATGTGTAAACTTCGGCGGGGACAGTGCCGAGCGATTTTTAGCCTATTTGCCCGCCGCATTAGAAAGGATAACGCGGAGTATGTTTGAGCGAACCGGAGAGAACAGCGAGGAGAGAGAGAGAGAGAGAGAGAGATAGGAGAACACAAAAGGCGCGCGCGCACAAGAGACGAAGTCGAGGGGGAGAGTTTTCGCACCCCACGAGCGAGCAGAGAGCCGCAGTAGCCCAAAGTACATAGACGGTGTTGGAGTACGCACGTGCGGCGGATGGACTTCTCGACTATGTGCAAATATTAAAATTTCGATGCTCAATTTGAGGATATACAGAGGATTGGTTTCGTCGACGAGTGTTAGATAAATTATGAGTCTATTTGTACGTTGCATAAGGTGGAAGTAGATATATTTGTTGTAAGATTATAAATATTATTATTGACTTTAGATGCAATTCGTGATGGATAAATATTTCAAAGATATTAGTAAACTTTTATTCTAACATGAATTATTTAAAAAATATTAATGTAATTATGTAAGACGAATTGGGAAAAACGTATGTTATTTAGTATTTTATAATTTCTATAAATAACAAGATACATTAATAAATATATACATATAAATAAGAAGTGAAACATCAAGTGCATTTCAAACAGCACATGTGATACCATGAAGACCTTCTTGGACATGCACGATTGTTACCCGGAAAAAATCCTCCAAACATTAGCGATTAATTTCTGCACTCACGCTCCCAAACCGACCCAAAAATAATTAACCGATTCGCCGAAACCGCAAACACCAGCACTACCAACCTGCATGAATCCACGACCTCGGACTACTATACGTTAAGCTCGCAGGAATGCGTAGGTGGTAGGTTTTCCAAACACCGCTAATATCCACTTCGAAATTTATGATCAAACATAGGCCCCCACCGTGCTGGAAGCAGATCCACTGATTATACTTCGCAAAGCTGAGGGGGGCACTTCTGCGGATTCTCGACGCAGCCGCGAGATGGAAACAATCCGCGGACATTTTGTTTTGAGCCGTCGGCCGACGCTGCTACTGTCCGAGTCTTCCTCACTTCTCTGTCTTCCGCTTGTCTTCGTAAACTATGTGTATACACGCGGGATACCCGCGGACTGTGGAATCGGGAGCGGAAGTCGGTGAAAACTTATTTTTAGATATAGCGTGACTGTGCGCGTTGGGTATGTAGGTGTACGGTCGAAGTTTCTAAGAATGTTCGACAAAATGTGTTTTTTTCAGTTTTCGTATTTTCGAAATGAGATAAGTTTTATGTATAATGAAAATATATAGTATGATGAAAAATCATTGTAACATATACTGCATTCAAATTTGTAGCATTTGGATGAAAGGAGTTGTAAATCTTTGAAAGAAAATATTTGAAAATTTATATAGTTTTTATCTTAGTGACTGTTCAATTAAGTATTTCGGGGTCTAGAAAAAAACATTTTTTTTATAAGAATAGTGACACTGACGATATAACAAATACTATCAATTAATTTAATATTTATACTAAAGAAACATTGAATAAGAGTGACAATGAAAACCATAAACACTATTACTTCTAATCTTCAAATCATTTATGTTTTTATAACTAACAAACAATCAAAATTACGTTTTGCGGAAACCAAAAATATTATCACTGATATCGTTATCAATCCACCTCTCATAAAAAATCTATCACTATCTATGACACAAGCACCTTTCGCAACTCCTCGCAAGGAGCCATACACTCGAGCGCATATACACACATCGCACAAAAGCGAAAAGAGAGAAAGAGGGAGAGAAGAGCCGCACTGCAATACACTCGCATAATAGAATATAGATTGCCGGGGTATTAGATCGTTAATGAGAAGAATGAGCGCCCGCGCGAATTAGCTCGACAACCTCCTGAGGGGGTCGCTAGCTTTAAAATCGGAAAAGTCCCCGTTTGAAATGTAGATCTCCCTCTCTCTCTCTCTATCTGCACTGCCTTTGCCTCGTTTTCTGTCTCTCTCTCTCTCTCTCTCTCTCTCTCTCTCTCTCTCTCTCTGGGCTGCAGAAAGGAGCAGCGCGCAAGTGCCTGCGGGGCGAGATTTGGATTTAACCGCGATGCATCTGCCAAAACACGTGCTCGGGATAAAGGCAGGGGCCATTGTGCTCACCCCCGGAGTATAGTAGTCCCGTATTATATACGTAGCACGGCCACAGAATGGCCAGACCTCTCTCTCTCTTCATCTACAGGGCAAAAAGAGAGAGTTTGTCAACTCGATATCGTCGCGCTCATTGTGCGCGGACCGAGGCGTTCGAGGGCGTTTTTGTATAGACTATTTTCACGCTTGTTTCCTCGCTTTTGGCCATCGGGGCGAGCTCGAGCCTTATTTCTTTCAGAAGGGTAATTTCGAGGGTCCTTCTCCAATTTCTCAATATCTCCATTATTCTGATTTCGATAGAATAAAAGGAGCAATACTTTGGCTGATTATTGGTAAAAAAGTGCACGAATCGTAGTCAAGTGAGTAAGGAATTAGTATAGGAGAATTGATAGTGTAGATAAAGACAATACAAAGACTAAAGTTCGATCGATAATATATTTATTTTTGAACATTGTCATCTCCTAATATATGTTTGTTACGTCGATGATATTACAATAATAACGCTCGTCTCTCGAGAAATTGCGTATCTCGAGGTTCGATCATATATTCGCCTATTTTTCCCTATCAATAATATAATAATAATAATATTAATAATAATAATAATAATAATAATAATAATAATAATGTTCTCATATTTATCGCGCTATGTCCGCTATACAATGTTT